>JAWRVF010001592.1:0-57026 GCA_036785485.1 Physcomitrellopsis africana | reverse complement strand
ATAATTAATATGATTGATACTAGGATTAAATTGAAGGTAGGATCAACCTTAAAAATTCCTAGGATAGATTAGATTGATATCTAGGGTTGACCATTTATGGAATAGGATTAAAATTAGACTTCTAGCCACAAAAATAGCCACCAAGGGCAAAGTATCAAGTCATTTGAAGATTGGCAACTAGGATTTGAGAGCTAATTGTGAGGATAAAATTCACTCGTCAATCCAAAGTATAGGATGACCTCAATTAAGAATTTCTTATAAATTGTGGTGTAAAGTATAAAGAGCAATAAACAACAATGAAGGAGAAGAACAATACAATACAAGTAAAATATGCGCAATTGACAAATTGTACACTATAAAACTAGTCACAGTCTGTTCATTATGTTTTCATCTAATAAAAAGTAAAAGTAAAAAATAAAAAGCATATTTTCACTTAGATAATTTTTTTTATCTATCTAATGGTATAAAGAACATGTAATTCCGAGTTACTATGAATAAGTTATGACAATCCAAAGATAAAAAGTAAATAATAAAAAAATGAAGCAAAAATTTTTTACCTCAAGGATAACTTGCTTAAAAGGTCATGAGTTTGAACCTCACCAAGGCTCACAAGTAGTATATAAGGGTGTCCTAGAGGGGCCACGAGGCCTTAGTCTTACCCTCCTACCTACATCCAAGGTGTCACAACCCATATGGGACTTGTGCACCTCCCTTCTTACAAGGACTATACTAGCTATTAGTCCTCCTATTTTCTACTAGTAAAACTCCTTATTTTTCAATTTTAACTTCACCATGGTGCTCAAAAATATCTAATTAGCCTAGGAATCTCATGTGGCCTTCAAATCTTACTTCAATTCTTCATAATGGCTCCCAAGGTGGTAAAACTCATTTTTACCAAAGTCTTAAAAATTCTTCTAAAAATTCCTAAAAAATTCTAAATAAATTCTAAATAAATTCTAAAAATTCTTATAATACTTCTAAAGTGATAATATCAATTCAAAACTATTTTATTCTGCCTTGGTGATTTTTTATAATAATAAAATCAATTTAAATCTACTAAAAATCATATTTTCTACATAAATAACTAAAAAGACATGAGATTTCTTTCTCATGCTTCTTCTACTTACTAAATAGCATTTATATATATTTAATAAGTGGTACATAAAGATAGAAGGTCAATATAGATATTGGTCTCCATAATTAAATACTAATTCTTACAATTAAGAGAAAATACTAAACCAACTAAGATAATTGCCTCTAAGACTTACTAAGACTCTATTTCTTCTCCACTAATACTATTTTCTTTTTTTTAGCATCTTCTGAATACATCTTCATCTAATAATTATAATTTTGGTATTTAAATGCATTCTTTTGTCCTAAAATAACTAGTAAGTCAATTTGATGACTTACACATGGCAACCAACTGGGACGACTTGCAAAAGAGAAGAACCTAGAATTGTCCTCTCAAAAATGCTATTGAATAAAAAAAAGATTTTTTAGAGAAATTTTTAACAATTAATTAAAATAAAAATGAATAAATTGCTGTTAATCTAAAAAAACTAAAATAGATTTTGTTCCATAGAACTTAATAATAAAGATAGAAAAAATTAAATCTAACCTAAGAATTAGTGATTATAGAGAAAGAAATCAGAGCTAAAAGATAAAAAATAGAAAATAAAAAGTAATATTTTTAGATTCCTTCTGAATATGAGAGGATTTTAGTACTGACCATCTAAGGCCTATATATCCATTGGTTGTCAAGGTTGGTCTTTTCTTGCATTAACACTAGTTCATTGAAATAGCTCATTTTTCCAACCAGATTCAAATCTAGGATGTTCCATTAACAACCTCTCTTATAACCAACACTTCTACTTCTCTTAAATGTTTATCAAGTACAAGTTACAAATTCTAATATTCGATTTTTTTTTTTTTTTTTTTTTTTTTTTTTTAATACTTACACTCAAAAAATATGAGGATCTAATTAAAATGTCTTCTTCACGTATTTGGAATATACTTGATTGCATCATGAAGGAGACTAAATTTTGAGAGAAAAAAAGACTAATAAATAAATTTGTTGCTTCTCTTGAACTCTAATGTTCATCCTCTTACTATAAGATAGCTATAAATAGTTAACTTTTTATTTTATAAATATATATATATATATATATATATAAAGATATATAATTATTAGTATATAATCTTTTAGATATGAATAATTTTAGTTTTAGATTATAGGATGATTCAATAATAGAATAGATTCATGGAGAGTTTTTAATTTTTCTTTAAAAACTTAGACATCAACATTTATGAACTAATGTTAATATGAATACAAAGATAGATCCTATGCAGAGACAAAGAAGGAATATCTGACACTTCTTGGAGTATGAGAAGTGAGGTGTTCATTCGGCGATTATGGTGGGACTTACGTTGCTATCCTTAACCATCATTATAATATTCTATTCTATTTAAGTAGTGATATATCCATTAAAGGTCAAATCAAAAATGGTAATATGTTGAACTTTCAAAAAGGAGTCTGCATCAATGAATGTTGAATAAAAATTAGAAAGTAGAAAACCTCTTTGGTGTAAGAGCCTTTGTAGCCATCTAATTTGGTAAGTAAAAAATTCAAACAAGACAATCATTCAACACGAGTTGTAACAGAAATTACAAATCAATTTCTAATTATAAAAGAGTCAATGACTAGTTTTATTGACTAGTACATGATGTAATGAGCCAAGAGGTTGAACTTCCTAAAAGCCCAAGAACTCCAAGAGAACAAGTTACTGAACGAGAACACATAGATAGACTGCAAAGATAAAGAGAAGAAGAAGTAAGGAAAGGAAAGAACGACAAACAAAGGGTTGAAAGAAAAGAAAGATATATAAGAGAAGCAATTTATTTGCAAGTCCTCTACTATGGAAATATACAAAGAATATAGGTTTGAGTAGTAAAGAAAGCTCAAATTTGATTAGTATTTTAAGCACTGTTGAATAAGAGACAAAAAAATCTTTAACAAAAGACCAATCGTCAGAAGAATTGGCATTAATAGTTAATTTGAACAAACAAACAAACAAAAACTACACAAGAAACATTAGAAATTGAAGAGTGGGAATAAGAATTTTTAGTATCACCAATTGTAAAAACATCAATCAACATGGCACTCGCAATCAGACATACCAAAGCCGCTTTACCTAGATTTAAAGGCAAAGGTGATTCAGACATATATATATACAAGAGTTTAATAATATTTGCCAAGCCAATAGGGAGACAACAGATAATGACAAGTTAGTTCTCTTTCCAACTACACTAAAGAAGTGAGTATTTGAGTGGTATGCTTGCTATCCAATTAGTCATTTCATAACTTGGATAGAACTTCAAGAAGCATTTATTCTTTGATTTAGAAAAAAGAAAAGTAATAGAGAAGTTATTGATAATGTTTCATATCTTAAACAAAAGAAAAGCAAAGATGTAGAGGAATTCTTTGAATGAGGGATACGAGTAGTTAATAATTTTGTTCTTGAACTTCATGACTTATTTTAAAAAAACATGGTTTTTGAATGGATTACATAAAGAGGTAGAAAAATATGTAGCTTTGCTACCAACAAACATAGTAGAGAAAGTTTTATGGTCAGCTAGGAAAATAGAACTCAATGTACATAGAAAAAAAAAAAATTATGATTTAGAATCTGAAAATTTGAGTGATGATTCAGAAGACAAAAAGAAGAAGAGGGTGAAGAAAAGGGTTAAAAAAATAACCAAGGATGATCTTAAAGAATTAAAAGAAAAATTAGCTTAGTTAACAATTGGATCCAAGAAATTTTGGATTGGAATAATCTACCAAGAGTGCAACAATGAAGGACATTTTTTTACAAAATGTCATTTGAAATTTTGCACCATTTGCAACATCCATACTCATTAAACTAATGAATATAATTACAACCAATGGTATTGAGTTAGAAGGTTAGAAATAAATCAAGTACAACCACAATTGAATAATGTGTAAAAAAAAAAAATCATAGAGGAAATCTACCTATAAATTAAGAGACGAATCAAAGACCTATATATCACTAGTACTATAGGAGGGAAGAACCACCAAGAGATAATTACTATAGGAAGGAAAAAAGGTATCCTTATAGAAAAAACAAACTGAATTACTATGAAGATAAAATGAGGCCAAGACATGAAGGAAGATATGAAAGAAGAAGCTATGCAAACTCACCAAAAAGAAATTATGAAAATCAAGCTCAAGGAGGAAATATTCCTAAACGTTATTATTACCATCAAAATAGCCATATTAAGATGAATTGCCAATTGTGATTAAAGCATCAAAAAAAAAAACTAAAGAAGTACAAGAGGAAGGGAAGCCTACTATAACAACAAATATAGTAACTCCAAAAGTGTGTGTGTTAACTAGAGTTCAAAGACAAAAAATTGAGATTGAGGAAGAAAATTCAAGTAATGATAGTAGTGATGAAGAAGGAAATGAATATAAGCCCATAGAACAACCTGAGCTGATTAATTTAAATGAAGTAAGAAAAAAAATATCCCAAGAATAGAAAAAAGAAAGAAAGATACACTAAGATGTAACCAAAGATGTAAGAAAGTTGCAAGATGAGTTTGGAGAAGATCCAATAGTAGAGGCAAGAAAATCAAATAAGAACGTCAGTGAACAATTATTATATGACACTAAACAAAGAAATGATAGAAGAATGATGAAAAATGAAACAACAAAAGTTGGAGAAGTTGAGAAGATTGTAGGAGATGTACTCCAATAAACAAAAGCAAATATTATTATAGGCCAACTATTACAGTTAGTCCCATATTGCAAAAAAAAATTTATGAAAGCCTTTCTTCTAAAACACATATCAAAATCAAAGGTACTAGAATTTTTTCAAATAGAGAATCAAGATTATGATATGGCAATGCCCATCATTACGATCAGAGTAAAACACTGTACCATACACAATATATTGTTAGATGGAGGATTTGATGTGAATATCATCACAAATGAGTTATATAGAAAATTAAGCTTTAATCATATTGAACGAGCTCTATTTACGATGAAGATGGCAGATCAACAAAAAGTGGCACCACAAGGTATTATTCTCAATTTATAAATAGAAGTTAGAAGATTTTTTTATAATATTACAGTAATAATTATCAAATTAGAACAAAAGTCTCAAAGTTACTCTATGATATTAGGATGATTATGGCTTAAATAAGCAAAGTCTAGATATGATTAGGCTCGTGATACCTTAACAATTTTTTATAAAAATAAAAAAAAAAAGATTACTATTCAAAAAATTCCATGTCCTTCACCATCACAACGACTTGTACAACTGCAGTGTTATGATTGGGAGGAAGGATTGACTGATGCAAAAGAACAAGTAGTATATCAAGCTATACCTTTATTACATCCTATAGCTGATATTGAATTAACATGACTAAAAGAAATATTTAATTATGACTACAATATGGTTGAATCTATAGCACAAAAAAATAAAGAATTAAAAAAGAAACTACGGATAAAATAAAAGAAGCAAGAACCACCAGACAAATCAGAAGGAGAGATGATTAAATATCCAGAATATTTTTACAAAGCCAAAGAGGGTACAATAAAATTAGATACAACTTCAATTATAGAAGTAATTAAAGGCAAAGCCATTACTAGTTGGAGTATCAATGAAGAGGAATAAATTGATGAAGGAAATTTAGGTTATGACAATCAACCAAGGAAAGTTAAAATAGAAAAATAAACCAATGAGGAATTCAAGCAAAAGCTAATAAAATTACTATAGGAATACAAAGATACTTTTGCATGGAATTATGAAGACTTAAAAGATGTACCAGTATATATTTGTGAACATCGAATCAAGTTAGAACCTAATACACAATCAATTAAATAAGTAAGATATCAAATGAATCCAACATATGCTGTCAAAGTGAAGGAAGAGAACAAAAAATTACTTAAGACAGGATTCATCTTTCCTGTAGATTAAATCGAATGATTGTCACCAATAATAATTGTACCTAAGAAGAATGGCAAATTACAAGTATGTGTTGACTACAGAAAGTTAAATAGAATAACAAAAACTGACCCTTTTCCATTACCATTCACAAATGCTATCGTTGAAACAATAGCCGGTCATGAACTCTATTCAATATTAGATGGATTTAAAGGATACAACCAAATTCTAATGGCCATACAAGATCAACTCAAAACTTGTTTTATCACTAAATGGAAACCATTTTCATATCGAGTAATATCATTTGGATTAAAAAATCTACCTGCAATCTTCCGGAGGGTAATTATGCACACATTTGTAGAATATCTAAATAACTTTATACAAGTTTTTCTCAATGACTTCACTGTATATGGAACGAATATTCAACACTTGGAACATTTGAGAAAATATCTCCAAAAGTGTAGAGAATATAGAATCAGTCTCAACTTAGAAAAATATACTTTTGTAGTAACTTCATGTATTCTCTTAAGTCATATTATCTATAAAGAAGGATTATTAATAGATCTAGCAAAGATTCAAACTATAGTTGCTTAATCACCTCTAAGGAATCTCAAAAAAATACGTAAATTCATGGATTCTACTAGTTATCATAGAAGATTTGTATAAAATTTTACAAACATTTCTCAACCATTATCAAACCTGACCAAATCCAGTGTCAAGTATAATTAGATAAATGAATGTCAATAAGCATTTGATTTATTAAAAAAAAAATTAACGACTACACCAATATTGATTACACCACAATGGGACAAGTCTTTTTATGTATATTGTGATGTTTCCAATAATATAATAAGAAGTGTGTTAGCTCAAAATATTATTGGCAATTTAGACTCACCTATTGATTATACTAGTCGATTACTTAACCAAACAGAGAAAAATTACAGTACCACAGAAAAAGAGATTCATTAGCAATGCTTTATTCAATATAAAAATTTAGACATTACTTGTTAGCAAATCACTTTATTTTCTATGTAGATCATCAAGCACTATTATATCTCATCAACAGACCAATAATCTCAACAAGAATAGCCAGATGGATGTTACTACTTCAAGAATATGACTTTGAAATTGTACACAAATCAAGATGACAACATGTTATGGTAGATCACTTATCAAGAATAACTACAGGGGAAGCACCAACTAGAATAGAAGATCATCTTCCAGATACTAACTCCTTTATGGTATAAATTGATCTCACATTTGTTCAAGAACCAAAACCATTTTTTGATTGGCGAGCACCATTAATTGATTTTTTGAAAAATGGTAGACTTACTACTACTACTTTGATCAGTATTAGAAGACAAGTGGCAATTAAAAGCCGATTTTATTATCTTAATGAAACAAAAAAACTAATTAAAACTTATTTGGATGGAATTGAATGAGTACATTTAGCAGGTCTCATTATTAAAGCAATTATAACTGAAGCTCATTAAGGACTTGCAGGAGGATATTTTTTTGCTATAATAATTTTACACAAGATTCTTATAGCTTTATTTTGGTGGCCAATACTAAAAAAAGATATTTATAATTATTATAAACAATGTGATATATGTCAAAAAAAAAACAACCAAACCGGATAAACAAAAAAATCTTTTACATCCAATTTTACCTTTGGAAATATTTCAACAATGGGAAATAGATTTTATAGGACCTATTGATCTAGCAGCCAATTTCACAAAAAATAGATATATCATCACAACAACAGATTATACGAGTAAATAGATAGAAGCACGAGCTTTAAAGGACAATATCACCAAATCCACAGCCTGATTTTTATATGAAGAAATTATAACTTACTATGGATATCCAAAAGAGTTAATTAGTGGCCAAAGAACACATTTTATCAATGAGACAATTTAATTACTAACCACAAAATTTATGATAATCCATTGAAAATCTACCACTTATTATCCTCAAAGAAATGGACAAATAGAATCTATCAATAAAGTTCTTAAGGCAATATTAATCAAAACAGTTAATGCAAATCAAACAAATTGGGATATTAAACTTTATCTTGCATTATGGGCATATCGTATAGCATATAAAATAATTACAAAATATACATCTTTCTCTTTAGTTTTTGAAACTGAAGCCTTATTATCTATAAAATATTTAGCAAAGACAAAGAGGTCCTCAATAGTAAGGCATATGCAAGCTGTCATGGAAAACTGTTTACATCAAATTCAGCAAATGGACTTAAGAAGAGTAGAAGTTGAAAAAAATATAGTTTGAGCTCAACTACAAAGAAAGTTTCGACATGACCATGCACATCAAATCAAATCTTTTAAAAATTATCTTAAGACAAAAATACCTAATATTAAATTTAATTTGAAAAAATACCAGATTTGGAGAGATATATTATAGCAAAAATATCAAGGCATTCCTATTAAAATTAATAAGTATACAAAAGATTAGAGACTCTTGAAACTAGATTAGAAATAAAAAATGTATTAACAAGAATAAGAAAAGCCTCACTTTTGCCTCTATATATACTATCTAACTAACGAGCTACATAACAATATCCTTTAGGCCACATGATACGTGTCTAACTTGTAAGACATGTGTATAACTTGTAGGATAAGTTTTTGACATAAGTACTATGTGGCCAACTTGTAGTATAAGTAGCCAGCATGTGCAATATGTGATCAACTTGTTGGCCAAGTTTTTAACTACCAATCACCTACAAATACATATAAAATCAAATTTGCATCAATGAAAGCTTCTAAAAAACTTTACAATAAGATATTAACAATTTAATCTATTTTTATTTATTTCTATTTATTTCTATTTATTTCTATTTATTTAAATAAATTTATTAATAATTATAGATATCTATGATATATATAAGAATATATATAAAAATATATATATAAGAATATTATATTGATCAACTATCAAATTTTATTATTGTCTTGAAATAATGTGTCCTAATTATTTGCTATTTTTTTTAATTATAAAAATAAATTACCAAACTTATTTAATAATATAGTGAAAGTTTATCTATAAATATAAATTAAGTAATATTGATGTAATTATATTCATCCACTTAGCAGAAAATTGTGACATAATAAGGAAGAAAAAGGTTCAAGGGCTCATTGAGAAGTGAGGCTCCTTTGGTGCCACCTATCACCTCTACTAATAACTCCATTGATCAAATTTGTTGAATTTTTCTATTTTTTAATTGATTTTTATTAATTTTAATATTAATATAATTAAATAGCATATTTAACTATGTCTTTTTGCCAATTCTAGCTTAAAGATATCTTAAAGCCATCTACTAATGAAAAAACCATCTTTTTAGCTAATTTTTTCTTTTCATCTATTAAATAATGTTAGATTGTCCAAAATAGATATTTAGAATTTTTTTTCTTATTTATGAACTAATTATTTATAAAAAAAACTATTTAATTGATCTAAGGTGGTTAAATAGGATTCTAAAGGTTGCCATATTCTAAATATGATGGAAGCATCATATTTAGAATACAGCAACCTTTAGAATCCCTTCTAAGCATCATTATTTTAATTTTCTAATTAATTCTATTTAATTATAATGAAAGAATTAATGCCTTATTATTCCTTCAAGTATAACTACTATGGTACAATTCTACTTCCATTGTTGCCTCTTTCCTTCCTCTTGCTCTTAATCAGTGTGTAGAATTGGCGCAAGAGTTGGCAAAGGTTGAGGCACCCCTCATAGAGCTTAAAATAACTTTTATTGTTATTAAAATAGATGGCAAATAATCAAAACATATTGTCTCAGGACTTTGGTAGAATTTGATAATGAATTGATTTAAGATTCAGGTGAATTAATTAAATATTTCTTTATAATTTTTTATTTTATTAATTAAAATAATTTTTTTGAAATTAAATAAAAAATATTTTTTTATATATTCATCTATCTAAATGTCTATCTAAATTGTGTCGCTCTTAATTACATCTTAATTATTTGCTTTAATATATTAGTCTTGAAGCAAAACAAAAAGCTTTAATAGTAGTATGTGTGTATCTATATATATATATATATATATATAAATCTAACAAAGTCATAAGAATCCTTTGAGTTAATTTTGGTGAACAACTTTGTTTGTTCTAGTCGTTTCAACATTTTCAAATTTAATAATAATAGAGTTTTTTTTTTTTGCTATTATTTTGTTTCAGTCTTCTATAACTAACATATATTTTTAATAAGCCATTTTTCTTCTTAACAAATTATATGTGCATTTTTATTAATGACTTTGAGTATTCAATAATTTTTTATTTTTTTTTAATTTTTTTTTTAAGCAATGTATTCTTATAATGCTACTATTTTTATTTGCTACAAGTTATAAATTGGTCAAAATAGAAATTACAATGTACTTTAATTACAAAATTATATGCTTGATGCTTTGATAATATGTCCACATGTCTTATTTTTAAAAAATTAAATCCTTTAAATCATTATATTAGACAAAGATTGTAAACGTTTCTAAAAATCCACAAGAAGGAATCAAATATGTATAGGAAGTTCTAAAGAAATTCTTGTGATTGCAGTGTGTTATATATCCATAACACATACATGTGTATAGTATATACATCTATACAGAAGCCGTATCCAAACCCTTGTGAGACCATTTCCACCCACAAGGAAGAAAGTGAATGAGGCGAAAGCAATGCACTCACACCAGAAGCATCCCACCTTCGAGGAAGCTTCGAAGTGGCGAAGGCAGGAGAAGAGTCGACGAAGGTCAGTCCGACGTCGGTGAGGCGGAACGAAGATTGCCGAAGCATTGCTCCATCCGAAGCTTCACCCTAATTTCCTCGCTGCCATTGTCGCCTGAATTTGGTCTCCTGCAGCTTGATTGTGGCTTGGCTTTGCTCGATCATTTGCGGGAGGGCACGACGTTGGTAGCGTGAGGGTTCGTGTTTGTGACCGAGGATTTGCGAGCATGGGGAAGAACGAGTTTCTGACGCCAAAGGCAATCGCCAACAGGATCAAGGCCAAGGGGTTGCAGAAGCTCAAGTGGTACTGCCAGATGTGCCAGAAGCAGTGCCGCGACGAGAATGGGTTCAAGTGCCACTGCTTGTCGGAGGGCCACCAGCGTCAGATGCAAGTGTTCGGGGATAACCCCGATCGGTTTATCGACGGGTTCTCGGAGGAGTTCGAGGAACAGTTCATGGAGCATTTGAAGCGATCGCACCGGACGACCCGCGTCGCTGCCACTGTTGTTTGGAATGAATACATTGCGAATCGGCATCATATTCACATGAATTCGACTAAGTGGGCGACTCTGACAGGTACAGAGTGGGTGTTGCTTGTTTACTGCGAATTAGGGTACCTGTGGTGGTGGTGGTGGTGGTGGTTGTTTTGTTTTGTTTTTTTTTTTTTTTTTTTTTTTTGATATATATATATATATGTTACGCTCGCTGTAGGAGAGATTTGTTGTTAGGTCTTGAAATAGTTCATTGTAGAATCCGGTGTCAATCTACTGGGGAGTTAAATGAGTTTGGAAAGCAATGGATTTGCTGTTATCTTAGGGTGTTTTGGTTTTTTCATTTGCAGAATTTGTGAAGTATTTGGGACGGGAAGGCAAGTGTAAGGTGGATGAAACTCCGAAGGGTTGGTTTATAACTTTTATAGATCGAGAGCCGGAGACTTTACTAAGGGAGAGTTTGAAAAATAAGAGAGAGAGGGCAGAGCTCGCTGACGAAGAGCGCCACGATAAAGCTCTTGCTGAGCAGATTGAGAGAGCATCTAAGAATTTCAAACCTGAGCAGGTGCAACCCGAGCCGGAAAAAAGGGAATTGCAGAAGCAGGACGGAGAAAAAATAGGGTTTGCACTTGGCTCGTCAGGACCGAAAATAAAACCTCGTGGTGAAGGCTTACCACCCTTGCACAACGGCGGAAGTACTGTGCGCCCTCAGAAACTTTCGGTATTCGCAGAAGGTATGGCCTGTCCTTTCTTGTTGTAATCGGGTGTATCCCTATTTCACTAAAGCCAATCATTCTTCATCTTTGATTCAGATATAAGACCGTAACAAGTTCCGCTAGTTGCGTATCAACTATGTAACCGCCGGACTTTGGACTGCAGACGAGGAAAACGATGATGCAATTAATCCCGCCAAGAAGGCGAAGAAAGTGTCAAGTGGGAAGGAAAGTAAAGGCGACGTGCTTGCGCAAATCATGCGGGAGTCCGAACAGGGGAAAGAGAGGGTGAACAGGAAGGACTATTGGTTGTGTAAGGACTTGGTCGTGAAGGTGATGAGCCGCAATTTGGCAGATTACTACAAGCAGAAAGGAGTGGTGCAACGAGTCATCGGCAAGTACGTTGGCGAGATTGAGATGTTGGACAGCAAGCACGTTCTGAAAGTTGATCAAGAGGAGCTAGAAACCGTGATTCCGCAAGTAGGAGGCGTGGTGAGGATTGTGAACGGAGCTTACCGAGGTACCGATGCGAGGTTATTATCCATCGACACATCGAAGTTTGCGGCTAGCGTGAGAATAGAAAATGGCGCCTTCGACGGGAGGACCATTACTGCTGATTACGAGGATATTTGCAAAATAGTCTCGTAGTTTGATAGGTTTCTTTGTACATTATTTTCCTGTCTACGCTAGTTGGCCGAAGATCTGTGTGCACACCGAGAGGATCGACTGTATTGCAACATGGAGATATCTCAAGTTGTAGGGTTGGTGCAAAATGTGAATAGGGTACTATGAAATGATCAAAGCTTACATTCTCTTTATATTCTACCATTGGGAAGAAATTTGTCCCGATGCTTCTTCATTTTTTCCTTTCTTGGTAGTAAAGTTGAATAGGTATTACTCTATATTTCATTCGATAGCACAATGTTTGTACAGAATTGTTCCTATTTCAGCAGTCGAATTAAGGAAAACTCTCTGCTCTACTCACTTCGCAAAAAGCATTCGCCTGCTACGTTCAGGACAAAGCTGGTAGTTTGAACCAGTAAATCAGCGTGGAGCCAGATTTTTTACTTAACAGAAATGTATGAAACAAGCATGACGTGCAGTATGCAAAGAAAACTCCAGAAGCCTGAACCGACGTGCTATACGTTGCATCGGCTGTGCAACTGAATACGTGACATGTCCAACAATCCCTGCCAGTGAGTTTACAGCAGACGGAACTATCCTTGGCTATGATGATGGAACTTCTAAGTTGGTTCAGTTTGTTCAAGGGATTGTTCAAGTTAGAACCAGAACTTCCTCCTGGCTTATATTGCAGCATTGGGGTTGTCGCCGGCCAACAAGACAGAGATCTCTAGGCCACGACTGAACGCTTGATTGAAGACGAGCCGCGTTTGGAATGTGGAAACGAAGGGAAACCATGACAGCAGAGCGATAGGGATGAAGAGAATCATTCCCATGGATGCATCGTAAAAGCGGGCGATTCCACGCACGGATTTCCAAAGCCCGAACCACTTAAAAACTGGACGAAGTGCAATGGCGATCTGCACAGATTCAAACCATACAACGTCCACCTTGTTAGACGTTACCCCGATAAAAGGTACAGGAAATTCGTCTAGGCCATATGTGCACTGCTAATCTAATAGACATTGTAGCAAATCGTCTCTAATCGAATTTCTTCCATCGAAATATTATGTTTCGGGCTTGGAAATAGATACTCACAGATAAGAGGCCCCAACCAGTCGGAATAAGAGCCAAGCAACAAGCAAACACGTCCCCGATTGTAAGTTGTGTGAGGACCACGGCCACGCTCACACCAGCGACTACCGCCAAAAACACAATGCCTTGAAATAGTCTTACGATCAGCTGAAAATTTGCTGATGCCTTCTGGCTAAATGTGAAAATCTGTACACATACAAGATCCATTTAAGAACCTAGTGTCGCAAGCGATTCTCATCTTGTAGTGCAAATGAAACTAAACTTCGGTTGAATATTGACTTATAACATTGTTTTTATATTCTAGAAAAACTGGCACATCGTTCATGGACTCATGAAAACCAGACTCGATGCGACAACATAAGTAAATGAAGATTAATTCAGAAGCTAGCTTCTACCTTGAACAGAAGAAATACACCAACAATAACCACCCAGGAGTACCCGTAGACCTGTGCCAATCCACAGTAAGGCATTGTTAGCCCAAAATATCGGTGATAAACCCCGCCAGAACCACGTTCTTTGTGCGTAGGATATTATAGCTCAGTTATGTAAAGCAATGCTTTACCTGATGCAAACAATGAAGTTCTCATAAGAAGGCAAATCGATTCAGTACGCTTCCAAAATGGGTCAACTTACCCAGAAAGTTTTGTTGTTGCCAGCTACATTGAGGGCATACACAATACCGTACTGGAATAAAAAGAACCGCGAACTGAAGAGAATTTCCCAAAATCTTCCTCTGAACGTATGAATATGTGCTTGCTCCTCATTCCACCAAACTTCCCAACTCTTTTTGCCCTCATCTCCAATCCCTCCTTTGTGAAATAACCAATTTGTCCAGTCTTCAAAATCTTTGACAGTCCTAAATTTATTGAGGATGAAAATCAGAACCTGGTGCCCGAAGTCAATTGGCCATCCACTTTCAAGATTGAAGTCGGAAAGGAACCATGTTAATCGAAGGACCCAAATGAAAAATATACCGTATGAAGGTCAAGAGTGTTCGTGATTTCTTACTTCTGCCATTCAAATCCTGAAGGATTGAAGACGAAAGGAGCAAATAACCATGAAAGAGCCAGAAACCAACTGCTAAATGTGAGAAGAATGTAGCTGGCAGCCGTCCGGTCATGAGCCCCATAGACAACGTATACAATCAGCAATATTATAATCTCCATTCTGCAAGAACCCAGTACGTTTTGAATATTAAATATTTGCCATCCTCCATAAACCAAGAGGTGTGTTACGGAAAAGTGCCATAACTAATGGCCCAACCCCCTAGGATTGATCAAGAGAATTCTTAATTCGAGAGACAGAACCATTCTAAAATGCTTACCCTACGAATACGTAACATGTACAATTGCATGTACTTTATCGACTTTAACATAAAGATATAATAACACTAGCGTGTCTCAACTAAAACAACCAGAGAACTACCACACCGAGGACAAAGACTTCAGAAAACAAAACCTAATAAATCGTCACGTACTATACAATTGCCGTACTGGGATGAAGGTTTGAAGCATACCCTTTTACAAAATGGCTACGTGCATATGTCCGATAGTTCTCAGCAAAAGGGACATGTTCCACGACGAAACCTCTACCAGTCGATTTATACTGCAAGATATCCAAGTGTTTCCACCACGTGCACAGAATAAGATCAAAGACCTGAGCCCGCTTATGATAAGAATAGATCTACCAAAATCATCATGTTGCTTTTGACCAGAGTCAGTAGTAAAGATTCTTTAGGATTAATGTCCAGCAAACCTAGGATATTGGTTCAGTTGACTTTCACCAAATATGGATTTGTGAACTATGACAAAGAAATCTGCACAGATATCATTATCTTCAATCAATTAAAAGATTTCACACACGAGAGCAAATGAGCACAAATGTAATTACAGCATTGGGACAGCATACCTTGGTACCTCCATGGAGGATAGTTCGACCAAAGTAATGGGTTCTAGTTCCAAGTGAGAAAGTGAAAAACAGTGAACTCATTTGAAACTGCATGGTGAAGAAACTGATAACCGCCTGCCAAATCCATGACAACAAGAGAGACACGTGAAGCAAGAGGTCATACCCTCATGATTTCCTTGCTTTATCAAAAAATACCTTTTCGATGATACTCAATTTTCAACTCGCGGATTTATGGATTGTGGAACTTTAAAGTGATAAAATGGGAGAAAGCATTCACATGACCTTGCTTTCAAACTAGCAATTCATGAAAAGAAAAGAACTACTTAAGTAGAAATTTATATATTTAACACAATTTAAACTAAATTATGAAGATAAAATTGCAGTTTAACCAGTCTTTAATTGCACTTCTGCTGTTACTAATATCAATAAACCATAATGGACCGAGTGATACGTCACTGCGAGGCACATTGCTTGGTGCACTTGTGATAAAGAATCAGAAATTCTTTGGACAGGAAGGGAGAACAAGAAAATTTAAAAGAATACATTGAACCGAGAACGTCCATACCCGCATAACACCTTGCTCCAGAACGAAGTTCACAATCATCGGCACAGTTGTGAAAACACCAATTTGAAGAAGAAACTGTGTGTCTAGGGCAGCTTGCAACGCAGTGTTATCCAATAAACTGTTGGCTTTGAGCGCCGCATCAACGCCCGACAGTGCCTATAGTTCATCAAAATTAGAACATACTATAGACCATTCTCTACAGGAATCCAGAATTTAGGCATTGATCTCAATAGATGCGTCGGCCCCAGTTCATTTTAAAAATTAGTTCCAGGCTTAGTAACATGGAAATTTCAGAAGCCCTAATGGTTCAAGTATAGCTGATCTTCCCATACCAGGTACACTTTGCCGTACAAGAACACATAAATGGTCAGCACTGCAAGCTGCCAAACAAAACGCAAGTTACTTATCGATTTTTTATCATGACCAAAATTGGAACTTCCAACATGTGTATCATATGTAAGAAGCTTTATCTAATAAATCAAACTGCAAATCACATTGACCACGTATATCTTTTGCCAGAACAGACAGGTGTGCTACACAGCCGCACGGTAGCAGTAAGGATGAAGTGCTCCAGATACTTACCATGGTGGTGAAGTAATAACCAACTGAAGTAAAAAAGAAAGACAGCATCCTGAAGAAGTCAAACAGTTGGCCCAATCGAAACACGTCACGACTGAGTATTTGCTCTCCATTTCCAGCAGCCACTTTGCCTTCAAAGGCCGCGATTTGATTTAAACCCACATCCCGCCCCTTTCCGCACTGTCATCTCATACTCCAGTAGGTTATCAGCAGTAAAGGTCACCGACTTCAGTGAAAGTTGATCCAGAGCATCAAACAAATTAATAGACATTGGCAATTCTAACCTGAATATATTCATGGTGAGTGTTGTTCCCTTGACGTAATGTACTATTAAAACCTGCAGTGACATCGAGCAGGGGGGATCAAAGTTTGCATGTGATTTCAAGAACATTGGCTGATCCACTCTCTTATGAAGCAGAAACCTGGAACGGTACAACTTCTTGTTACAACTTGTAATAAATGTTGCTTGGAATCAAGAACGAAAGAAAATTGTAAAACTTGAAGAGAGGCTGAAGAGTTATAATACACACCACAAATATGAGCAACATAAACACATGTTTGCTATGAATTAATGCAGATACTAGAGTGTTACTATAAAAAAATGAGCTGCAGGATTTCGAACCTGCAAAAATGTCCGTACTGAGATTGATCTGCTTTGACGCTTTGCTTACACCTCCTCTTGTTATGTGAAATATTCGATCAAACACATCTGAATGTCCATAGTGCATTCTCACCCTGCATAACACATATATTAATCATAAATTGTGCACCATTTACTAGTATGAAGTTCATAAGCAGATTTTCAAATAATGGCCCTGATAATTATGACCTTGACGATGCAATCGATAATCATGTGAACAATTAAATGAATGTAAGCATCCCATGAAGTTGAAGAATCGACTCATAGATTTAAGACAGGGTTTCTCCTGATCACTGACTCTGCAGAATACAAACTAGAACCAGCCCGAACACTCACTTGAGTGGATTTGCAAGGACCCGTTGCCCAAGTGTGACAAAGCTCCTCTCTTGCAAAGACATGAACCATGCCAAAGACGACACACTGCACACAGGAAACCACTTCAGAGAGATGATTCTGTAAAATGATCCATAATTAATTTTCTGGCTGACTCGATACTACAAAATCTCAGGAAAAATTAAGCTAGGAATTCCTTTTAAATGTAAACCGGGAAAAATCAAAATCATACCTGCCAGTAAAGACATGCTCACGAACTCCAAGAATTCTAGGGCGACGGAGTCCAAGTTTTTTTGAATCAAATTCTTCTAGAAGGTTTCGTATCTTAAGAGTTTCCTCCAGATAATGCTCCTTAAGAATTTCACAACACAGAAAAAGTGATGGGTACAGCCATAAACAAAAAAGCAATAATTCAGGTCAGATTTAACCGAAGAGGAACCCGTAATGTAACAACTCATATTGAAGAAATTTGCACACTTATTAGAATAGAAATAATGATCGTATCAACCTGGTTCATGTCGACGGTTTGAAGGGCCTCTCCACGAGTGAACACAATCGCATGATTCTGATTCTCGGATTTCCCCTCTCCCAATATGACTTCTCCCGGAAGTTTTATTGAATATATTTCCTACGCAATATATTAAGACAGTACTCAAGCGCAAAAACACTCATGTGCAATGAGGATCTGCATGTCCGGTGGTAAATCACATGCGTGAAATTCACTATGTTTGCGTGCTAGAAGCTCCCGAGGCATGATTCGCAGTGAAGTGTATCTTTACCTGTTCCTTCCCACTTAGATCCGTTTTAACAAGCTTTGAGTAGAACTCGGTAATCTCTTTCCCTTGAACCATCTTTTTCACTTCATCGATGTAAGCTATCCTTAATGAATCATACCTGTTATTACAAAGTTAAATGTCAAGTTCCTCGTATTACGAATCAGACCTTCGATACCCTTAACATGCAACGCTACTCACCTGCTTCATCCATGAATGAGCTTAAAATTGGCTAACTTGAGGGCAGGTGAATAACAGGTTCAGAGGATTAGGTGTACACCTGCCTAGACTGCATACAAATATTGGTGAAGTACTAAATTCAGAAGGCTATGTACAACAGGTTATTATCAGTTGGATGTCATTACCGGGAAAGTCTTTCTAATCTGTTAAATTATGAGGTTAAATCGTGTTGCACAGTCTCATCCCGTGCAGGTTATAGGATCTTTCGATAACTTGGTTGACATTAGTTTGAACCCGTAACCTTGCAAGGAAGAATTGACGAACACGCACAAAGTGTAAAGAACAGAAAGAAGACGCACATTTGCATAAGACACAATAAATCTGCAGCTCTGTCCTTGTCTGCTGTTAACAAACTGCTCTTTTGTTTCCCGTAGTTTTGAGCAGTTACAACATGGCAGAACTTAAGTTCTGCCTGAGAGCGTGCATTCCGCACAAGTGATCCTCTTGGAGTGCGAGGTGTGCTCAAACTGACAAGTGCAAGTTCATCGGTTTCAATGTCTTGCCCTTCTTCTTCGTCTTCTGCATGCAGGAGAGCGAGACACTTGAGTTGGATACGTACTAAAAGGAAAAAGTTGAAGAGTTCTGAAGACTCACATCATGATTGTTTTAGTTACTAACAGAAAAATCCGAAATGTGGAAAATAATGCTTTTAAGATTCAGTATGAACTCGCGCTCCATGCTATGCACTTGAAGCAATCTGTTAAAAGTGAACAGCAAACTCCGGAACGATCGGTTCAAACAAAAAATATACTTCTCTGTAGTTAGCAAATCAGAAAGAAACCAGTACCTGCCACGGAAGCCCCTTCTTGCTGTGCTTGTAATAATAGGGCCTTTTTGTAATACATCATTCCACGAACTGCAAACGAACACATAAAAAACGAACCTAATTCATGACTACAGAGAATCACGAGGAATGATCCGAGTTTATTCACCGGACTGGGCTAAGTGTCTCAAGTTTAAGACTTTAGAGACAGTGTGCTAATCATGCAGTAATCACTAATTAGAAGTTTGAGCTACTTGGAAACGAGATTATCACCCTGAATATATACAAAAGTTTCATCAAAGAATATTCCTATACGGATATGTGAACGATGCAGAACAAGTCTTAGAGACGAAAGAACACTGCTCATTCTAGTTTAAAAGCTTATCAGCTGGGCAATTATATAAAATCATATAAAGACACAAGTACAGTAAACTCAATAGAAAGTTGAGAATTTCTCATCATGTAATCAATTCTACTCAAAGCAGAAACAATCAAAGCTGAAAATTAAAAGCAAGACTTGACGTGATATTTTCGACGGACGTATTTCAATTTCTAAATATGGTGCAGCACTAAAAAATTATGATGATCTTGACTTCCAGCAAGGAACCTGTGATGAATGTCTACTAAAAATGGCATAAAATTCTGTTCACAGAGCTTCTTATGCTTTACTAACAGGCAACGCGGCGAAGTTCAAATGTTCGAACCACCCACCTGTTCGAGCAAGAGTCTGGCCTCGATACGAAGCCCACAGGCGCAATTGCAGAATATCTATGGCATCAATATTGGCTTCTGAATAAAGTCCCAGCTGATTGTAATTTACGCCTGGAATCATTCTCTCAAGAAAGTTTTTCCACTCATCTGCGTTTTAGCAATCATTCCGGTTAGGAGGCAAGCGAGAAGTATTGGAGGGCAAGAGGACGAAACTTATAACGATACAAATACATCTCCTCTCACTTTAAATCAGTTGATCCCACATGTAGGATGTGAGATAACCTGGTACGATAGTTTGCAGGTAGTATAATATAGTAATGCCGTCAACATTCTTATCTTCCAACTGAGCCTTGCTGTACATGACATCCTCGTTGTAATAAGGAGTGAGCGCACTGCATAACAATATCATCGAACGAGCATAATCTCCCGTCAATTTAATTTTGATAAGAAAAGAAAAGCTGCCCTTGCTCAAAAGTTAGAAAATCTCGGAAAATATCACTAACTCATTGTAATTGCCTCTGCATGAAGGCCCTAAGCAGTTGAATTAATTAATGAGTTTGAATGTCAGCTGATGTCCCTTCTCCATTATTCCCTGCGTGAATAATTACTAGGACCGGAGTAGAAGGTTACAGACCTGAAAGAAAACATTTTTCGAACAGGTGGTGGTTGAGGCATTGACATAAATAACGAGTTGCTGAAAAACTGCAAACGTCGGCGAGCTTCCAAATTAACCGGAACATTCAATGCCGACTCTTTGATTGTCAATATGTAATGGAGTCGTTTAACTTGTTCTTTCTGGAAATACAATTTCAAGTCTTTGATTATCAATATCCAGAAAACTTGAGGATATCAACTAGAACGCAACAACTAGAAGCTAATATCAAACTGCCTCGTATTGAAAAATATCCTCACATAAAAGCACTCCAAAAACGAGCTAATCAGAGTAAGGCCGGTGATAAGTTAGTATGTAATGGATCAAAGCTGTGATCTTTATGTGAAACTGCATTACACGTACAAATAGTCCATTAGGCCAATTCAAGTCGCTAAACAGACTGCCATCCAGTTTTGCAGACTGTAATTTTGCCTCATGTTCATAATATTCCCTGGAGTTCACAAGATGGAAAGGGGTGAGTTCCCGCACATGTTTTTTTTTTCCAGAAACTGCTCAATAGAATTCAAGTTTAATCAATGATCTAAGATTCTGATGGCTTAACAACTCACATCATCGATTGAGGGATGGTAACATGAAGTACTGTTTTCAAGAAGTCATAATTCACTAGCGTTAGAGAAACTGGTAAAAGATTTTAATTAAACAGAAAACATGACCATTAAGCCTATGTGCTCGTCAGGGGGCTCACAACACAAACAAACTTGGACTCCTGAGCTCAAAATCTTAACTGTAAAAGTAAATAAATTCAAACATTGTAGATGTAAATCCTGCGGCGGTAATAATGTAAAGAGGATGTAAAGGTCATCAGTAACCTAGAATTACTTTAAATTCACATAGCTCAAAGACTCTTATTATCAGACCTGAGCTCTGAATCCGCAAGAAAATCCCTCATCACCACTTCATACAAACCCACCAATGCTCGGACTGCCCTATCCTCCATCTTCAATTGTTCTTCTTGCATTTCACTCTCCTCAACTTTCGTAGGCTCCGCCACCTAAACCACCACGAATTTAACAGCGGGATGTAGATCATGCAATGTTTCAAATAGATGTTCACTGGGTCCAAAAAGTTTTAAGGTTTTCCTCTATGTAAGAATAATAATATGTTAAACTACAACCACCAAGACCTTGGACTAAAAGATACTTGACTTGACAGAATGTTAAGACAAGAAAATATACCAAAAAATGAACTGCTGCACCCGCAGATGTCCTTGTAATACTCGGAAAAAAACCATACTCAGAGAGCCAAGCAAAAGTTCCTCTAGTTAGAAAATGTACCAGAATTTCTGTCAACTCCGTTACTCTGTTCAAAACACTGTGTAAATTTTTAAAATCGAAGAAGTGCAACACGTTTGAAGTCTCAAGAGATTTGTAAATATCTTCGTAGATCTTATCCACCCTGTCCAAAGCAGTAGTAGCAGTTGCCAGTAAGTATTTCCCTTCGCTACAGTGATCAAGGGTATAAGCATTGAAAACTAGAGAAACGGCGGAAAGCCCCTACTTTTTTTGAAAAGGTTCCAGTTAGACACCTGTAAATTTTCATGATGCAACAAAAAGGAATACTGTCTACAGACTATCCTCATTACTCTTCACAGGAAAGACCCAGCACCAAGAAACTGTTCAATTAAATCCAAAAATAAGCTAAATCTTTATATAATGGTTACTAAATGGTCTCAATACAGTTCAATCATGATGCACCATCATACCAATTTAACATTATCACCACACAGACATGATGAAGAATAAAATTCAAAAGAAAAAATCCTACCAAGCACGTCCATCTTCATTCAATAAGTGCAACAAGACGCTTTGTAAAGATACAAATGCTTCCTGCACAGCGTTCTCTAAATATCGATCGCGCTTGATTCTATCCCAGAGCTCATCCTGAAAAAAGTTCCTGTTCTCATGCACGATATCTATTCCAACATATACCTGTTCACGCAATAGCAAAGAAGAGATTTCAACTTTACCAAATCTGACGCCATATGAGTGATTCCAGCAGAAAGTGAAATTTGAACAAAAAGCTGAGATGTTTTCTGAAATGACCTTATTGGCAAGTAAGAACAAGGGCCACTGAACCAATGTCTGTTGTCCTGACGCACCAAGTCTGATCTTGTTATCTGGCATAAGTAACCACTCTTTTTCTCTGTCATAATGAACAACAAAAAAACATGAGCTCCACAGCAAATCATCAAATGATGTCATTGAACATGCGACACAACCGTTGATATCAAAAACTATAAAGCTCAATAGGGAGTAAGTCGCGATAATGTCAATAAGTTCACAGAAAAGATGAAGTCGATAATAACAAAGGTACACGCTATCCTAATGCGATATTGGGACTTTCAGAATATCGGCTGATGGTTTATAGTCATTTTAAAATTCGCTTAATAGTTTGCATGATACTGAAGGTGGTATTATCTGAGAAGGTGAATAGCATTCATGTATGCCATAACCTCACAACCTACTAGAGAACTCATGTCTTTACCTGTTGTTGATGAGATCTTCTTCACGCAAAGAGAGGATAACTTCATTCCAGAGTGGAGCAAATCGAATGGCATCAACTTTTGCATTGTCAGTCAAGTCCTGAAGACATATAAGGTCACCAAACAAACTATAAGCAGGAACAGATAATATTAGAAGGAAACTGTAATGAAACAGCCATATTATCGTGCTAATAGCATAGTTGATAAGATGATTAACTAAGGTGACAACCACCAAAACGTGAATCATTGAGAAAATGACAGGTAGCTGGAAACTCCACCTTAGCTGCACTGAGAGGAACATTCATGTCCCTGAAAAAAGCAAAGAAGAAAGCTCAAAGTAGGCAATATGCACAATCAAGAACTTTACTGTTTACATATCTTAATAAATCCATTATTCAAAAGGAACTGAACCGCAAATGAGAAGTGCATGCAAAAAACGCCAAGGTAAAGAAAACCACCAAATCTAAATCATTTTTGCCCCTGTAATTTTGTAACAATCCCATACATCTGCTTAGGTTAATATAAGATATAAACCAGGTACAAAAATATTTACGTTTGAGAATGGCTAACGCTTCTGGAGGGAACTAGAGTTGTGACAAATGCTCCCGGCAAAGAAAAGAACCGTGACCGCAACATGTCAAGGTTTCGAATCTGTCAAATAAACATAGAACAATAGTTTCTTTTGAAAAGAAAACGTATTTCAGATGTAGATATTTGATGCAGCACCAAAAGCAAGTGCGAACTTTAATTCAAGAAATTAGGTTCTGTAGCAAGTCACACATTTAAAAAGAGTTCGAGATGCAAAACTAAGAAATACCTCCCCAAGATGCATCCTAGCACCTGCAAAGCCTCCAATGAGAGCAGAAACCAGTATATACCACACTTGGGTATCCAGGAAGTAAATCTGTAAAGAAACCATTACGAATCAATCGAGTTCCGGATCTGAAAGAAATTCGAAACATTATAGTATAATACTGAATTATCCCATGCTCATACGAAACCGAACTGTAAATTCGTGGAAACAATCCAAGACAAAAAGAAATTGGAGTAAGAGTGATAGCGGGAGATTCAGTACCATAATAACAGGAGCCCATAAAGCCACCATAGTAAGGGCATTATGATTGCCTATCATTGCAAAGGAAGAGCAGCTCTTCAGAATTTGCAATACTTTAAATCAAGTACAATTTCAAACTTAGCGCATAGAATAAAGAAATTCATCTGCTATGGTTTTACCATACTGCGCTAGAACACTAGCCTTTTATTTTCAAGTATAGAATTTCAGATGTAAACAGGTGACCTAAACAATCTATATTAATTTTAAAGCTCCATTTGGACCAAGCATAATCAATGACTACACAACTTCTCATGATGAGTCAATGAGGGTGGAAAAGAAATACTTTGAGAGATAAGGTCTTTCCAACGATAATTGACGTTTCTGATACCAATGATAGTTCTGGTTGGCTCGACCATAGGCTGGATCTGTACACGAAAAAACAACTCACTTTGAGAGCACATTTGCTAAGCTACGCCTTGGATACTTAGGTTCACGTGAACTTACACCTGGGTGACTCAATGAAGTATTCTTTGGTAAAGCATATGGTAATCTCACCTGCAGAAAGTAGCTGAAGGCAAACTTGCAAGTTCCGACGGTGAACCAGAATAAAGTGTACCTGCAAAAACATGAGCAGAAGCAGGTCAAGAGTATCTTTCACATCTTCATTATGTGTCTTTAAACGATAAACGTACAGGAACATTGAATCAATTACCACCTGAAAAACTGTATATCAAGGAAGAATAGTTGATTAAAATTAATGATCAAAGAACTGTTTATGAGTTGTTTGCACGGCAACGTAGCTTACGAGAAGTAATCGCGAGTTCTCTCGTACATGTTGTGTCCCACATAGTATCGCTCCTGATAGAGCATACTCAAAAAGATATATTAGAAATTCTAACCAGAAAAATCACTGGGCTTCACCTACAAGAAGCACCTAAAACTGCAGACATGATTCAAGCAGATCTTAAACCAAAGATTTCGACGCATTGCCACAAGCAGAAAGCTAGGTTGAAGAATTTAGTACCTGATGTACCCATTTAATGAATTGTACGACATAAAAGTTTGAACACCTCTCTGCTTGCATTCGAAACCATGGAACACGAAGTAGCAAAGCAATGACCATTTGAAATACAGCGTAAATGCCCAATACCCAGTAGAAGATTCTGAACCAGGTATCAGCTCCTGATCCGCTGTTTTCTTCCTCAATTGTCTTCCTGCGACCAAGAAGGCAACTTAACTTACAGACTCATGTGCTGAAGCAGATATCAAGAAGGGGTAATTAAAAGTAAAAACATAGGCGACATGCCATGTAATACCATTTTTCACGATACTTTACCGCAGAGTAGGATATCTAGAAAGGATGCTTAGACCAAGTTTTTGAACACCAGACGAATGCACCCCTGTCATAGCATATTGAGAAGACTTACACAAATAGCAGAACAACGACTGTTGAAAGGACAGTGAACCATATGAAGCGAATTAACATCCTTGAAATATTGCGCTTCCTGGTGCTCCGATAAGCTCCAATCATCAATGTAACATCCATCACAGCTGGACCCACGACTAAAATTAGAAAATTTGACGGAAACAGATCAGAACGAACATCAACAAATACATCCTTAATTGAGGAATTCAACTCGATTGTTAGTGATGGTTTTGTTGAACTTGTTTTTCTGCTCCTGATTTTAGATAGCTCAATTACCTAAAACTACTGTTCATAATCAAGATGATATGCAACCTTATAAAGACAGCACAGAACTCGACTTATTTGCAAATGATACTTGTGGTCAGTTCAGATTTTTAAAACATGAAGGGATGAAGCATTTGCCAGGTTTAAAAGCATAGGACCAGTAGGCAAGGCAGCTCACATTGAATGAGTCTCATGAGTATAAAGGTGGACCCAACACTCATAATAAACTTGATGTTTCGTAACGTCAATCTGCGGTCGCAAAAGGCAAAAATTCCCAGCCCCTAAACTCGCCAAGTACACAAAATGTCCGCGAAATCAGCTCTTCGCCATGACAAGATCGAATATTCATTCCACATCAGCGACTGATACTTATCTCCCTGTGATTGATTTCAAGAATATAACTTTTTATTTTCTATTTTCTATTTTATATTTGTTATTTTAATTTAAATTAAATTTAAACTGTGCACTCTTTAGTTCAGTTAAATACATTACAAATAATCCTAGTCGATGAAGAACTGAGATTCACATCAAAATGTAATAATAGTTGCATCCAGTCTCTTGATTTACCTGAAGCATGCACACTAGAAATATCCATAGTCGATGGAAACTGTGGTAAATATGGAAGCCAGTCCGGTGTTCAACGAAATGAGTCTTCCCCACTTTTTTCTCCTGCGGTTCTCCCATATGGGGTGGAGACTCCTGTTCAAGTGTCATTGGCTCCTCCAGATGATCCCTGTTCCGAAGCTTCATTGTATGATCCCACGCATGCCAAATTTAGGCTTCAATAAATCTTAAACTCGCAAAATAAGACTCACAGAAACGAACAAAAACCAAATAATTTGTTTTTCGAATAAGTTTTCAGGTTGTTCATGCAGAGGAGCTAATCCTAGTAGATGTATTTCGCATTCAATCATCACCAACATCACACAAGTCATGAACTCCATGCAATTTTGTTGGGGCTGCCAAAAAGTTTCAGGTGCGAAACGATCAGCGTTGTCTTTCGGCTTAATTCATGAAATAGCTACTAAGTCCAAATATGCACAAACTTACACATCTGTCTGCTTCAGTGTAGATTTTTTTCTCGGGCTTTCTGAAGAACCCTGCATCCAATCTCCAAGGCCACGACAGCTCAAAACAAGTTGGCGACCTGGTCACGTAGAATCAAACGCATATTTTGGTAACTCGTCCAAATCTAAAATTAATGATGGATTGCATTTCAGTGAAGATGTCTTCTACGGTAGCTACATAATACTTGTGTAGAGACATACAACTAGTTGCTGTGTCAGATGAACCGAGTAAATGAACAGGTTATCTCAGTAAGAGTTTCATTCTAGATGTCTCCATTATAGCTTAGGCTTAGTGGACGGAGGGGGAATAGAACCATCATGGAGGAGAAGAAAAGAACCAGAAAAACTCATTAAAGTCGTCATAATTTCTCCAGTCGGAATGCGGAGCATTTCCAGCCGCGCACATTTTAAACTCCTAAATCAGCAAAACGTCCACAAATTCAGCGTTTATCACCTCTTTATGCAAGGTCTATTTGAGTACTTCTAATTTAGACTGCTAGGTCTGTGACTCTCTGAGGCTGTTCTGCTTAACTCTCTGAGGTTGTCTCTAGCTTAAGCATTATCTCATACACATAGTAATTCGTGGAGAGCAGTTTCATGATTGTAATGAATCGAACTTAACACCAAATTTGTTGATTCCGTCATCAATCGACATAGCATGACACAAACACATGTGCATATTGTACCTGTGTAAACCAGACTTCAGCACCACATTTCAACTGCAGTTTGAGAACATTTAGCTTACTTAAACTTGGTAGGAAAGCAAAGGAACCAAATCATGCCATGAGCCTTACCGCCGCTAAAATTTCATGGATAGGTTTTACAATCTTGTCCAAGAAAGAATGAGGTGAACCGTGGAGAAACGTCCGTGACCTCTCAACTTCACGCTTGTCAAGCAAATCGAACATTTCATCAGCCATCTGCAAACGCATTGAAGGCTTAATACTCAACCCGAATCTCCAAAGTGTATACAATCGCAATGAATAATGAACATTCTTGTTTTGGCAACCCGAACATATGACAGATCCACTCCCTCGAGATACTATTTGTCAAAGTGAAGCATCACAAAAGACAGTGGAAATCAACCACAAAATTTAAATTGTTTCAACGCATTTACTGCGGTACACATCTCAAAAATCTAGTTTAGACAACACTGCGATCAAATTTGTATCTTTTCTGAGTTTTTATTCTGAAGTACCGGTCCTCATTTTCGAGAACTAAAGTAGGATTTTGAAATAAGAACAGAGATATATATAGAATGAAGGTCAATGACCCATTCTGGATGGAGATGGTGGAAGAGATTGAGAAAATTTAAAATCAACGTAAGTAGAAATTAGAGATTAGGTTACGTAATACTTACATGATGGAAGATATAACACAGGCACTCAGGTAGAAATCTCAAGTTTGCTGCCTCTCCCCAGATCAGCAAATACAGAGCAGTCAGGAATATCATCAACTGCATTGAGTAGGCACTGCATAAATTGTGTTGGAATTATTATTAGTCGAATCCATCATACATAATTCGTCTCGATGGATTAATTTTCTATACCCGCACGAAGGACAAGTGTAGGAAAAGGGTGACAGAAAAAGCAGGGATTGGTGCAAACCTTTGCGCAGTAGCACTACTGAAAACAAATTAAATTATTTACTATTTATAGCGTAGGAAATAAACTTCCACGTCTATGCAGTCTACGAGGCCACGAAACTTGTATTCTAGCACCACTAAGATTTTGAGAACACCTTTGCAAACAACCTTGATTATAGAAGGAATAGTATCTCATGTGTAAAATTCTCCGCATGAACACATTAAGAAATGTAAATAATATCATGTCGGAATGAGCTGTAGTAATCCAGCGATAACCAAGGACAAGTGCACTCGTTGGAAATGCAGACACATTCATACCGCTTTGCCATGGACTCCCTGCCTAGGAACTTGCACCACCGCTCGTAGTTCTCCATCATGCTGAGGTATACGTGGGATATTGCACCATCATCCAACTGCCAGTTGTTTCGACACCACATCAAAACTATTCTCGTTACTTATTGCAATTTCATCGGTCAATCTCTCGTCAGTGCTAAGCAATTCTTAAGTTGGTAATATAAGATTACCTTTGGTGGAGGACCTTTACATATGATAGTTGAAAGACCTAGTGTGTCAGATCTTGAAATTCAAATACATGTTCATCATTTTCGGGTGAACCGAAGATTGACAATGGTTTGACGTCCGAGCAAATAAAAGTACCTTGATTTCGGTATCAATCAGAACACCCAGGCGTGATTGTGAGTTAGACAGTAATAAAATCAAATGCTCTCGCTGATTTGCAGCGTTATCCTCCTGCAAACCACGGTGAACCCACTTCTTAGCATTCAGTGACTGGCGCAACGAAATCAACCCCAGGTCGATATTTGCCTAACGAAGTCAATGTCCTACGCTACAAACCTGGAAACCAAATGTATATTGTAAGAAATCTAAGACGTCTACGCGTCTCTCCTGCGGCGTGTCAAAATCCTCCGGAAACTCAGGTAGCTCTGATGCTGAAACCTTGTACTCAAGTGCTCTGGTTGCTCCAATCACCTATGATCCAGAAAACTCCATCAAAATTGATCGAGGCCACCATCAGCTGCCTATGCCAAAGCGCTGAGGTAATCCAGAAATGAAAATGAAAAATAAATCATGCAAGTATTTAAGCAGTGTTCTATAAAGAGGGGAACCCGTTCTGAAAAGACGCAATGCGGAATTGGAATACAGAATCTACCTCTGGAAAGCTTGAGAAGGCATTTGTTACCCCTGGGGTCTCAAGGGGTAAGATGTTGTAGGGCTTGTATTCTCTTAGTTTTTTGGCATCTTCTTCCATTATCCTTTTCAACTGATACAAGTCATTAGGATAATATATATGCACACAAGGACTTAAAAAAATAATATTGCATAGACTCATGAAATTACGCATCAAAAATCATGAATTAGACTTTCTACATGAAAACGCCGAAATAGTTTATTTACAGCTCTAGAGTACACTCTACTGTCAGGTACCCAAACCTATAATAAAAACTTGCGTTGTATATGTACTATATTATCATTTCGCTAGAGATTCCAGATGTTTTTTTTATATCGGTCACCCTTATCTCTGTCTCCCCGAGTACACAGATTATCTTTACTGAGTTTCGCATCACTGCTTTACCATTGCCCGCATTTAAAAAGAAATCCATGAAAATTCTCAACATGGAAGGTACAAACTGCAATTGCATTGGATATCTTCAACTAAAGGGTTCTAAATGACATATACCTCTGGATCAAGGTCTTCGGTGTGACCGTCCTTTGTGAGAGCATCAATAGCTTCATTGATAATTCTTGCTGTAAGGTATACTTTTCTTTGCAATTCAGTACGTTGTTCAATTCTGCGCAACCCCATACGACTCCTATTAGAAGCCTAGTAAAGTTGCAGGTGAGATCTGAAATCTAGATACATGAGTTCACATCAGACACTTGTTAAGATAAAATTCCACGGACAACACGCACGTTGCCGAATCCTCGTCATAGAAATCACTTTCCCGACTCGTCTTTGCCTCGGCCTCAAGCTTGTCCAGGTGGTTCTTCTCCCTGTACTTTCTGTAGAATTCTTGAAGTCTGTAGGCATCTAAATTTCGAACAATCTTCTCTCCCGCTTTTCTAGAGCGATTTTGCTGCAACATCCATGCTCCTCCATTACACATCAATTGTGCAATACATTGGCCATGCAGCAGGATTGAACAGGATGCGCTGAAGAAGTTCAAGTTCTAAATATGCTCCAGCTTATAGTCTGAGCTTAGCAGTATGTGTTTAGAAATACCTTGATGACGGACAGCAAACCCGTCTTGAACTGCAATACACCTCTGCCTTCACTATATGGATCCAAGTTCTGTACTAGAGTATACGCATGCTCACACACTACACCATTTGCAAGACCAACAAGCGAAAACCAACAATTAGCATTCAGCCTGCGCAGGATAAAAGAAAGTAAATATGATTCATTCGGAAGAAAGGCGGAATTTGCATATGTATTTTGCGTGGCAACCTGTGTGAGGCTCTGCTGAAAGATTCCTGTATAGTTTACTCGCGTACCCCAACTTTAAAAACTTTGTGGTTAAGCTGAAATTGGGGTCTAGAATTTGAGTCACTTAGGAGAAATTAGAGATCAAAGTTTTTAAGCTCCCGATGTTCCCAATAGGCTAATTTCAGTTCAGAACACGGTAAAGAGATAAAAATGCTCGTACATATTCGTGCCACTTCTGGATCCTGCTTCCCAAGTTCATCTGCAGTCTCCAAAATGGCGTTAATATTAGCTCGCTGGCTACGCAAGGTTTCGGGCACAGTTGTGTTGGAAGCTCCCCCAAGGGCTTGGTGCTCTCCTGCCCCTCTGAGGGCTGCTGCCATCCTCGCTCTATAAACTAGAGCCTCCCATCTCATAAGAACTCGTTTGGAGATCCGCCGCGGCGTTCGCTGCGGCGTATCCATGACAACAGTTGCTCGGTTCAAGTCCTCTTCTGAATGCGCTACGATCCTGTTACGGTCTGCTCGAGGAACATGAACCTGAAGGGAAAGCACTGGTTCAAACTTTAAGCTGGTCACAACTAGCCACAAAATTGCGAGAATTGCAGTGGTAGGGTTGAGTTGATGCACAAATCGTCTTGAGGATTTAGGCTATCCATCCATAAGCTGCACAAGACACGAAATGAAATGAAAAGGACACCAACCTGATCCAAGTACACTGTGTCCACGTGAGTTCAGAAGGACTCTTTCTAGAACAAAGGTGTTGAGCATGTCTTGAGAGAATGATACCGCTTACATCCCCGGTCAGACACAATGACACTTTCGGCGCCGAAGGACTCTTACGAAGAGTTCGTCTCGACCCTTGTACGTAAACTGGTTCGGCCACTCGAATCATTCAGTCGTGCTGAATTGCATCGCACACGTCAATAGGTGAAAATGGTTTCAATAGTGCGGAAGAAAAAAAAACATAAATAAATAATCCGTGATCATCCTAAACCCTCAAAATTGTTGAGACGCAAGCCTAAATGTGTCACTGTTATCATTGAGACACAAGCGCCAAGCCATTTCCCACTGTCAAGTTGCCGCCGCCTCGATCCAAATGCACCAAAACGCGAGAATAATACTATCCAGTACACAGAAGCACTACCTTAATCGCTCATATACAGGAGCCCCTTTTCACCACGCCGTATCAGAAACTTAATTCTCAATTGCGCCACAGCTAAACTTCGACCCAGGGGAACAACTAAATTCCCATACAGCTTTACAATCGTGGAACATCAAGAAGAAATATGCCAAAATCGAAGCGCTACTGCGCATAAATAACTTCACCACCTCGCGAAACATGAACTGCATATAAAGGCAATAGGGATCAATGTGACAATATACTTCATCACAACACGACTCGATGAAACAAGGACAAGTTAGCAGAAGGATTCCTCCTCAAAATCAAACACAGAGTGTAGAACCAAACTTAGGAAGGCCCCAGGAGGATAGAGCACGCACAGGAAAGGGGAGTGGCGAAGGGTGGAGCTCAAAGCGTGCGACAACTACAGCAGGGAAAGGGGAGGCAACTCCTCTGTCGTCCTAGTTGACACTCCCCCCACTCCCGCCCTCCCCCTTCCACGTTCCCAGAGTTTCCCATGTTCCCTATGTCAGTGCCTGTACGGAACCTGGAGAACATACTCTTCTCTGCTTCCATGCTGATGAAGTCCTCATTGGCCACTCATCCGCATGGGACCTGGAATTATCGAATTCCCGCCTCGTTCTCACCCTGGTTCCCCAGCGATTCTCCCGCGCTTTGTCGTTCATGTGCCAAAGCCTGCGACGGCACGAACCTCGCCTGGCAGAGACGGCGCTTTGTCAGATGCCTTGCCTTGCCGTCTCCTCCCCCCTCCCCCTCCCCATCCTCTCCCTTGCAGCCTAGCATTCTCCACTATCGGACGGAACGTTGCAATGCCTCTCTCTCTCTTACCAGGGGACAATTGAAGCCTGCGGCGCATGGCATGGTAAAACAGAACGCCTCACGCCCGAACTGAGGTCTCCTTTCTTCTCGTCCCCTGCACACTCATAAATCTGCATACTCTGCACCTGCAGCATCATGCAATATAAAATCTATGTGCAGAAGGATTCTTGACTATTCAGCTGACCTACCTCACCAGTCCTTACTGCTTCACGAGCGCTGTAGTAATCTCTTGATACCAGTGGACAAAAATCCAGATTCAGCAGTGCAGAATTGGATCTAATCACCTGTATGGCATCAGTCTGCGTCGTTGTCACTGAGGATGCGAAGGTTGCGGGAGCAGCACGCACAAGGTTTTCCAACTCTCGCTGCTCTGTCGCATCCAACTCAAATTGGTGTAGAGACGGATGTGGCGAGCTTCAGTCCAAATATGATGTATCTATATATGTGAGAATGTCCGAGGGTCCTGGTCGGTGGAAATGGCGGGGGCTGTCCAGGGGGAGGGGCGCGCGAGGCGAGAGAAAGGCTTGGTGTGCCTCGGACTCAGAAGCTCATCCAGTGCAGCAGCAGTGTCGTCGGCACCTCTGAACTCATTCTCACACTTTGGTATTCTGTAACTCATAGACTGTAAGTATTCAATACAATGTGTTTTTTTGCATGGATGAATAGATTTAATACATTAAAGCTTCTTCAGTAAATCATCAGTAAATACCATCAGTAAATATATAAGGGGCCTTGATATTTAGGGGAGAAGGTTAAAGAATTCAATTTTATTTATTTATTTGATAAATTGAAATTGAGAAATCTTACTTAGTTGGTTTTATATTCAGAAAAATCAGTCCGAAATTCCTTTAAAAAAAAAAGATGAGGTGGAATGCATTTTTTTCTTGCATGGTATGTACAATATTGTTTTTTAGAATTTTTGTTGAGTTTGTTTCAAAAGGTGGATTTTAAAAATATTCATGACAATATGTCAAAAATTATTTAAAACAATAATTAAAAAGTAAGAAAAAATATTTTTTATATATTTTTGTAATTGTTAGAATTAAGATATAATCTAACATATTTAGACTTGTAATAAAAGAATAATTTGATTCATTTTATGGCCTCTTCTCACTTTATATTGTATACAAAGGCCAAGGCTTCTAAAAGCAATTTTTCTTCACCAAATAAGGAATCTTGATAAGGCTTTTGGACCATGGTTTTTCAAAGTATGCTTTTAGGTGTAAAGACCTCCTAACATATTTGACTTATAGCATATAAATCATTATTTTTTTGAACTTGTTATTATTTTTATTTTTAAAACACATAAAAATATAAAAGAGTATTGAAAAGCTTAGGTCTTAGTTAGTTTCTATTTTCATATGATTATTTTTAAATTTGATTAAAAACTAAAAGTTAATTTAGTTTTTATTTTGGATTTTTACCAATTGATCAAGTCAAAAAATAAAATTATATAAAATTGTATTCTTAAATACACATGGTTTGATGAAGATTAAGTTTATGTGTAAAATATAGTTTGTTGTTGTCTTTCTAATTATTTTCTAAAGAATTTATATATATATATATATATAATTAGAATAAAAAACACAACAATAAATAGATTCAAATGTGTAAAATAATATTTTGAGAGACAATACAATAAAAGAAATAGGTATTTAAAATAGAGGCTCTAGAATAACAATAAAAAAATAATAAAGTAAAGCAGTGAAATGTGATTGTAATAATTGGATGGCATCAATGATGCTATTGTAATACATGTATAGCATCAATAGTTCAAGTAATTCAAATTCTACTAAATTCTATATTTTCAAAATTGTTTTTATGGAATACCAAGCACTAACCCAAAAATTGTAACATCAATTATAGAAACAAACCACATAGTTATTAATTAGTATTTGCATGAGTCTATTCAAAGTTTTCACTTCTTGATTGATGTAGAATGTATGCAGTAAGGATTTACGTTTGTCATCTGTGATAATTAAGAATACATTGAATTAAAATATAACTGCACATAATAATTTTTATTATCTTATTAAAATATTGGCATATTTTTAAAAATAATTAAAATATATAATTTATTCATATTATAAATAATTTTAAACAGATTATAATTATTAACCAACCTCTAATATTTCTAATGCCAATAGAATTAAAATGCATTGATAACCTAAAATTAATATTGTTTAAGAATATGAAGTAAATCATGTGAATATTTACATATGATTATCAAAAGTAAAACACATGGATCAAACTTTCCTTTAAGCTTTATAAAAAGAATAAATAAAAATAAAGTTTTTGCAATAAAGGTATGTAGTAGAAGTTTAATTTAGAAAAGTTATGATGAATAAGATATAATACAATTTAATATTTAAAAATAAAATTCTTTTATAAATTGAATTAATTAATTTACAAATATATGTATATATATATATATATATATATAATCTAATATACAATTTTGTAAATATATGTATACATAAGTGCATAATCTATATTTGTACCTATACAAGGTTTATGTACACTTTATTGTACAGATACCCTTAAAGAATTTTGAAAGTAGAGGGAGAAAATACTTTAATTTAAAATTTCTGATACCTTTTATTAAATTACAATGAATATATTTTATGTTTTTTGTTTTTTGTTTTTGTGCAGAATATCACTCTTTCGGGGCTATTCATTTATTAATAATATACTTTCCAATATGCAATATGTGTTTTTTAACAAGTTATAAGTATATTATGTTGGATAAATTTTTTAGCACTGTAAAATAATCTATATGACCTAAACAGAATATTTAGAGTTCATTGGTTATAGGATGTAAGCTCCAAGAGCTCTAAATATTCTGTTTATTCATTATCAGGAACTCTAAATATTCTGTTCAGAGTTCCTGATAGGCCAAATATAATTTTACATGTTAAAATTAGAAGGGTTGTATTACACATGAGATCATTTGTGGATTTATGTATTGTTCAAAAACTTAGGTTTATCTTAAAATTGATTAGAGTAATGTAATTATCAGAATTATCATGAAATTTTATATTTTAATAATCATATTGATTTTTGTGTCATAGAAGAGAAATTAACTTCATTCGTGTGATAGCTATAAATTTGCACTGGTGTGAAATTGTCATGCATTAATAAATCAAGATGTTGTGTTTTGAATAATTTTGTAAGGTGGGAGGTCAATTGATCAGATCACTGATTATTTCATCAACATGATTTTAATTTTGATTTTAATTCTAAATTCTTTGAAATGTAACTAATACTTCTTAATTGAAACATGTATAAATATGCTTTGAAGAAATTTAGGCATAATATGTAAAATTGATAATACAACCCAACTGTTTTATCAACCCTTCATCAACCCTTCTGCTGCATTCACATGAACACACACCAAAGCTTGAAGCCGAATTTTACATTTTAAAAGGAAATTACAGAATTTGTGAGGAATGACCAAGTACAAGGCATGAAGGTAAAGTCCAAAGCTATTCAAACCACACACCAAGTGCACACCCATGTTCACTTCATTATTACTGGTACTGCAATTAGAATGGAGACTCCAAGTGTGTGTGGCACTAGATTAGTTTGAATTGATATTATGCCAGGCCTACTACCGCGTATAACCTGATACATCATTATTAGGCAGATCATCAAGTTAAACTGTTAATTCAATGCTCAAGGTCCATCAAATTCTTCGTCTTCTTAAATGAACCGGGTCTCTTCACATTTATAGCTGGCACACCTTTGGCAGCTTCGAAAACAAGATATTTTTCAATGTATTTATCCATCAAGCAATGAGATCATGTTATAAATCATTAATAAATAAGCGAATGAGAAACATTGCTAATTCAGCCAAGGAATGGACAACATCACATCTTCGAAGATTTTTCTTGTAATTTACATGCGAAATCCACAAGAAGAAGAAAACTATGTAGTAGTAATTAGCCGTCAGTTTATAATTATTAAAGCCTCAAGTACTAGCAGATGAAATGGTCGTTAGTGTCGTTGTGTTGCAGTGTCAAAATTTTTCAGTTGCACAGACTCCATGTTCCAAACAGAAATGCTCTGGGTCATCACGTGTAGCCTCGTGCTGTTGTTGAAGAGGTGGATGGTTGCAAAATCGTTCACTGCACGTTGTGGATAAACCCTGGAGGTGATGACGGTTCTTCCACCTTGTGCAAAAGTCTCCACTACAGAATGATCTACCTGTTACAGTGACAATGTTCGATGAAATAGTGATCCTCTACGAATAGCTAGTCAACACAAGTAAATAACTAGTTCACACAAGCAAAGAACAACTCGGTTCTCAGCAATTAACCAATATTTACAAGAATGTGGAAGTGAGCCTGTGACTAAGACAAAGATCATACCAAAATTCGAAGGGCGAGAGTGAATTCGTTGTCATAGACACGCAAAAAACTCCCGTAACTTGTCATGTCCACATCATTGTCCATTGACGACCTAAAGACATACCCAGCAGTTTCAGTTCCACGTTGCTGTGACTGATCTCAGTTGTAACCAGAAATGATTGATTTACGCACCTGCTTTGGTCGCTGCAAACGATGGTCGTCCAGCCATTCCTTCTAGAGTGGACAAAGGAGAAGAATACTGCTGTTTGCTCGTCGAGGTTGGGAGTTGTCAGCACCAGAATGCCAAAAGGTCCAAAAATCCCTCTCTTAGCAGCTCCTGAAGTGCTGCAAGCCGCATTCTGAGCAAGTAGCTCTGGAGGTATGGGTTCTTGAGTCAGGTTTGGTTTGAGGAATTGCACCTCGATATCAAGCTGCATAGACATAAATGAACAGTCAAATGAAGTCCACGAAATAACTCGTGAACTTCAAATGTAGGGTCTAGAGTATTCAGTGAAATGAATCGTAAATTGTCAGGGCCATGTCCTACTCTCTTTACCAAACAACGCATTCTTATAAGATAATGTGTGCCACTGCTGTTGAGTTTGGGTTTTGTCAGTAGTTGAGGACAAACCTGCGATCCCATGACTTCTGAAAGGTGATAGATGGATCCAGGAGGAAGGTTGATACTTTCCTTGACGAGCTGGTTCTGCCGAAGGCTCTCCACCTCACGGACAGGCCACTGAAGAAGATTTATACTACTGATGCTATCCAACCATACTTTCCTTGGAATCGACTGCAACTCCAGGAGACAGGTAGCATAGCATCAGAGATAGTTTCCTGCAGCACATTATTATGAACCTAGAATCTAGATTTCAAGGGGTTCAGTTAGGCACCTGAATGGAAGACCACCCCTTCGTGATGTCTTCCTGAATGCTATCAGACTCGTTGGACCACCCTAGCAGGATCCTTCGATTCGTACTGGGATCAAAAAACGACTTGGAAGCATAAAACTTCCCATAATCATACCGTAGGCCAATCCCAGTGTCCAATCGATGGATGGCCGGCTCGTATGTGTCATTCTCAGCATCGTATGCACCTACAGAGTAATAGTCGTGCTTGAGGTCATCCGAACTGATTTTCAGAACATGTTTCACGGGTTGCCCCTGACTGGAGACCTCCAAGCCCTCTATTCCCTCGATGAGCACAGGATAAAAATCGGGACACTCCCACATCCCTGTGCCAGCCACCGAATGAAGAGGGCGATTTATGAATTGCCACTGATAGAAGTCTTTGCTTTTGAATAGAAGAGCAGTTCCAATTATGCCTCGTTTGCCTGTGTTGGCTCCTACAAGCAGGCGCCATGTTCCATCTGAGCCTTGCCATGCTGTGCTTGGGTCTCGGAATTCACTAGCATTGTATCCGGGTGGAGCGACCACAACTGGATTGTGTGGAACCTTGCGGTTACAAACGAGAAGATCATCATGTTTCTGATTAATGCAAAAACTCCTAACCTTGTTTAAACATGAACTGCATAGCAAGTATATTGTGGACATTTATCTCGTTATCCACCTCGGACTTTGACAGAGGTTTAATTAAAAAAGAAATGAGAATGTTTACGTAAAAAAATGGTCCTTGGAATCTGAAGGTCAGTGCTGACCTTGATCCAATGGAGCAGTAGCGGATCCGACTTGTTGGCAGGAATGGCCATGTTTTGCACTTGGGTCCTGTTAATCGACTCCCCAGTATACAATAACACGGGAGAGCCATCTTCCAAGAGAGTTGCTGACCCAGACCACACTCCCCGTTCATCGTACCAGTGGTCTCCTTTCATGGCTGGCTCCAAGTAGTGCCAGCGCAAGAGGTCCGTTGACACAGCATGCCCCCACACAATGTTGCCCCAGATCGGCGCCTCTGGGTTGTATTGGTAGAAGAGGTGGTAGTACCCCTCGTAGTACATTAACCCTGCAACATATAAATGAGATAACCACGCAAGTAAAAAACTGATGGACCTCTTGCTGAAGAATGGACCACATGATCGCATTATTACATTTGGAAATAGATGCCGAAACCTAGACTCATTCATGGTTTTTGAGCTTACAGCCTATAACCAATGAACTATGAGTTGCACGGTTATAAAATTGCAGACAACGTGAATGAAGCTAACTAGATCTTCTTGGTTGGATTCTTATTATTGTTATTCTAACTTGTGTAGATGAAAGACTACTGATAGGGGTGTACAGAAAGTATGTACTCACCGTTAGGATCTGTACAGTGTGTATTAAGCCATGTGTAACGTTGTTCCAAGCCATGACCACGATTCCAACCAATCATCCCGAGTTAGATGAAAAACCAATCGTAGACAATAATACTGCAAATAAAGAATTGAGCTCAGTTTGTTGACATGTCAATTCCATGAAATGCCCCCAAAAACCTGAAAAGAGCTCTGCCTACGGTGCCCTGGAAGCAGAGTCCTCAACGTTGCCCGACTGTCCAATACCGAAATCCGCACCATCACAAAAGATTTTCGAGTTCGTCATGAACATTTAGAATGAAGAAGTCAGCGAGTCACGCACACACATTCGGTGAGACTTTCATACCATTCATCCAGTTTTTCTCAGGCTGGAAATGAAAACCGGTGCGGTGAGGTTGTTCTATGGATGAGGCATCGCCCTCCTTACCCGTCACGGTAACCCTTGGACTCGCAGTCCCATTCCCGCCAAGTGATGCAGGCAGCATCATACACTCCGGCAGAGACGTCAAAATCACGAAAGGAGTAGCCACAATGGTAAACAGCATGCCATTTCTCAGCCACAATCGGATATCGTTCACCCTTAACGCTAGCCAATCTTTGTAAATCATGGCTGCTTCTGAATACGCCAGCAATCAAACCATAGTCCGTGCGATCGTTGTGACTTCACTGATTTCCTCTAAAAGCAAGTAGGCCAGCTTCGAATGGCATACCTTGAGACTCACTGTGATCATTCTACACTATCAATTGCTGTCAACGAGAGCACAACTTTTCAGTGAATATGCCATGAGTGACGACCCACTAACTCCTCATCGAAAAGAAATTATGCGGTCAAGTGGTTACAATCCCGAGACGTGGCAGCAACAGACTCCAGAGCGACAACCAAAACCCTGATGCATGCAGCAGATGGAACCACGACCAATCCCAACTCCATCAACCATTTCGATCAGATTATTGCAGCTGTAACCAGAATCGTTTTCCTCCAGCCGCAAGTGCATAATTCTTCTTCAGACATTGAAACCCAGGTCTCTGCATCGCAATTCTACCACCCGGTGCAGAGCAAACAATAGCAAGTTGCGACGATGTGCGAGATAGGTCAGCGTGCCTTCTTTCCTTTCTTGCGAAGCCCATGCCATGCAGATCGGACGGCGTAGATTCAAGGACGTGGAATTGACGTCCGGACGTGAACAAACGTGCCACCGTGGAGGGGGCGGAGTTTACGATGCTTCGTTGAGTTTGAAATATAATGCTGGTTAAGTGGTTTGGAGGATTTTGATTTTGAATTAAAAGGATGCATGGGACTTTGTTTTCTCATTTTTGTTCACTCTCCAACCTTGAGTTTTGACAATGTTCAGTCATGGATGTCAGCATCAAATAATTAGAGGCTTGGTTTGCTAATCAATTCCTGGTTACCATTATTGGTAAATAGCATTGGAGGACCTTTGCTTTGGGAGTAATATGTTAAAGTGAGTTGACAAGGAGAATATAAGCACATTCAAAATAAATAGATAAATAAATACATATATAAATGAAACTAAAATACATGTAATTGTAATAATGCAATAGAGAAGAAACCAAAAAAATCCAATTACAAAAATCTTATGGTTGTATTTTTAAAGAAAATTTATAATTAAATAAACCAAATAATAAAATATTTATAAAAATTTATTAATATTTGTTCATAATAACTATAAAATAAAAATCTTTCATAAAATTTATTACCACACTTATTATGAGATATTTAACAAATCAAAATATTTTATAAATTTTATTAACAAATAATTTTATATATATATATATAATGAAAATATGTAGTTAAATATAGTTTTGATAAATATATTATAAATTTTATTTAATAATAAAATTATCATTAATATTACAAGATATTTGTAAAATTTGATAACTAATGAGTAATAAGATTATTTAATAAATTCAATCAAATTATTATTATATAATTTAAAAAATATACTTTTTAATTATTCTTAGTAATTAATTATTTTAACATAAAATTATTACTTTTTATTTATATAATAATATATTTTATTTTTAAGAATAAAATATTTGTTTTATTTTTTATTTTTCAAAATTCTTTTTAAATCTATTAGCTAAATAAATATTCTTTTGCTTGATCTATCTTTTGTAATAAAAGATAATATAAAAATCAATCTAAATGTCTATTAGAAAGGTAGTAGAGCATCTTTTGTATTAAAAGATTATAAAAATTTACTAAAACAATTCTCATTACAAATAGTTATGAAAACTTTGTAAAAATATTTTTAAAATTTCAGATCTTAAAATAAAATATATGAATAAAATAAAAAATAAATTAATAAATTCTATTTAATATTAATCATATCTTAAAATTTTAGAAGATTATCAAAGTATATTTTTATATGTTATTTTGATATTATAGTATAAGACTTAATAGCTTTTTTTGTTTAAGAATCTTTGATAATATTGTATTATTTTTTATTAGAAATATTAATTATTAAGAGTATATATAATATTAGATTGATTAAAATGTGTTGTTAATAAAATTAGGATTTTAATGATATATATTTCTTATTATTATTATTATTTAAATATTGGTCTTAATTAAACCTGGTCAACATAAGGTTATCCAAAATTATAAACTGTTTTACTTTAGCATCCATTTTTTTTCCTAAAACAAAAATATACATACAGTAGATATTAAAAATTATTATCTCATGTTTGTATCTATGTTGTAATCTATACTAGCCAAGATTTTAAGGTTAAAGATTAAAAATAATTACAATGACTTAGATTGGTAGCAATATGTGTTGGTGGTTAAAGAAAAAAGAGTTACATCTACTTTTAAAAAGATAGTGGTCAAAAGTTGTGCACATGTTGTGAATGTATAGTCAAGTTAAAGGTCTTGGTACCAAATTTCTTTATTTGGTCAATCGAGTATAAAAAAATTATTTTAAAATATATAAATAATTGGGAGCTTAATCTTAACACTATCTATCAATCAAACATAGGTAACAATTATCATTAAATCTTATTTATATGGCTCATGCTATAGAATATTATTATGAAATTTGAGTACTTTTGTTTTTCTATTACTTTTTCTTAAAGATGTTTTATTATTTTATTTTATTTTTTAAAATAATAGATTAAAATTCTTACAATCTTACAAAGAAAAAACACCTTTTGACACACTTGCACATATTTGGGGCCATATTCATTTGAACATGAAAATCTCTAATTCAACCTTAAAATCAACAAACATAATACATTATTTAAAAAAAAAAATCATATTCTTTTTGTTTCTTAATTCTTTGAATTGATACTCTTATTTAAAATGTGTTCATCCAAGCTCCCAATTTCTAGAACTTCAAGTAGTAATATACATCATTCTTACCATCATACAATAGTAATAAGGCACTCAAATCTAATGGTTCTTCACCCAGTGAACAGCCTTCAATGTGCAACACATCAGAGGATCCAAGTCTCTGCTCATAGCTGACGCTCTCATCTATAACTGAGAACAATGCAATAAAGACAGATCAGATCAAGCATATCAACCACTACCCAAATGCAGAAGAAGATGAAAGAAGATAAGTCTAGAGGGATAATTCAGTAATCTCAAGAGCATCTGGTTTGGAAGTCAAAGAAATTATGGCTTATTGAACTGTTCTCAATAGAAGATACCAAGGGGGAGCATCACTCAGTCATGACTTTTAAGTGGACTATCTCAACCCAAATCAATAGGTTTAGTTGCACCAACTTAAACCACCACAATTCTTATTCAAACAGGTTTCCTCTTCTTTCCACAAGCTCCATACTCCACCCATCAATCACTAGGTCTTCCTACACCCAGTTATTTGGTGTGTGACCACCAACCTTGAAGTAATAACATGATTTTAGTATCCTCAGAGGAGTCAGCAAGTCTAGTACAAGGAACTGAGCTGAACAAAGTTATGAAATTATGATACAATATTTCCTTTAAAATAATTAACAATATCAGGATTATATGCTTCAACTTGCATGTTTAACTTCAAGCCAATGAAGTGGTGATGGAGTAGTATGACTGGGATTGTACCATGTTCATAGGCTTTAAGGGTGATGGAAAGAATTGGATAACTTCATTGGCAGAAAGCATAACAAGATGCTGCCATTGAACAAAGTTACTGATTTCATCTGTAAATCTATATAAATGTTTTCTGGTTAATGAACCTTGCTAGTAAGCACAAATGTCTCCACACAATTGTTATAATCAATCTTTTTTTTTTTTTTTTTTTTTTTTTTTTGTCCCACACAGGACACATATTTGCACTTTTATGGCTGATTTTGCAGCCATCATCACCATGCCCATTGTTAATAGTGATTGGAAAACCTCCAAGCCATTTAATGCAACACTGTAAAATTCCAGTGTCTTCCAGGATCACACTGAAATTGCAGGATCTAATAACATGCAAAACTGCTCTGTTTGTATGCTTTACATGACCAAGTATATTAAATTTCAAGATCAGAAATCCTAAGGGCATGAAAACTCAAAAGCAAAAAACATTCAGGAAAGGAAGAGAACCAAACTTGCTCAATTATTTCATCAATTTAGCCCATATTGACTACAAGGACATCCAAATCCAATTCCCTTGAATTTTGTCATGGAAACCATTTACTAACTCCACATTTGATGCTACAGAGTTGAAGGTTTTAGCCTCCACCTTTAAGTTCATGGTCTGACAACCATTTTGTTTCAACAACCAAGATGGGTTATGAAGATAGTGGCAACATTTAAGACTTTTGATGTTGGAGAAGATTCTGAACAATGTGGTTTCAAGTGTAGAATCTCATGAATCCATGTGAGTGATTACGAGCTTGTAAAGAGGAATAATTTAGATTAAGTATGATAAAACCATATTTGGCAAAGTAATGGCTAAACAAGAAGACCAGTGGAGGTCTATATTGAAACCTAAAACAGGTTTCTCTTTCACACTGACGTGACTTGGAGGGCTATTAAGAAGCCTGAAAGGAGAGTCTCTGTTCACACCCGACAACTCTTTCCAGGGATAGGATTGCGTTTTCGAGGAGCAGCAGTTCTTCGACCAGAGCCTCGCAACGACGGAGCATCCACGCCCACTTTTCTTCAGCGGAACATTTTTATTGTCGCTGGGTGTTGCGCATCTGCGGTTTGTAGTTCTTCGCAGCATTTTTTGGCACTTGGGCAGTTGGGGTGTGAGGATTGGGTGTGAGGAGGACTGTTACAAGCCTTGCTAGTGACGTTTCCGTAATGAAGTCGCGATACCTCGCAATGTGATGAGCCTTCGAATCGCAAGCATGTCGGGGGTCAGGGGGATGAAGCAAGGGATTCTAGCGATGCTGCCCTCTCATGGAACCTCGTGGAGCAGATCTTGTGGTCAATCCCCTGTCCGTCTGTCGAGCCTGGGTTTATGGACGCCTCATACTGGTTCGTGCTGAATTCGGGTTCGCTGGATATTGTTAACTAAAGTTCTTGTTGCATCATTCTAGCTTTTGGGTTTTGGAGTTTCTTTTTTACTTAAATGGAAAAACAAAAATTCATTTGAAAAGGAGGGTTTATAGAGCCCGGGGTTTTAAACTCAGTGTTAGGAGCTAACTAATTTTTGCTGAGCTGCCGGATTGTGGATGATTTCTCCCACTGCATTAAAATTTACAGATCATGAAAATTTCAAAGAATTTTCTTTTCAGCAGTGGCCGGCATCAACTTTTGGTTTTTAAAATTTGTTAATTTCGAAATTATTTTGTGACATGATTCACGCCGCAGTCGTCAGGAGGAAAAGGGTTAGCCTGTTGTGTTTTCAATGGGCATGAGTTTGTGTCTTGCAGTGTATGGCTAATTCTAGAAAATGATATGGGCTTCAGTGGCATATTTTGGATTACAGCCCCCACATACACGTCATGTGTTCACTGCATCCTTTTAGGGTTTTTCACGGTACCTTGAGGCACTCATGTTGTAATAGGGCACAAAATAATATCGACACTTATTTTTATAAAATTCTACATGATTTCATGCTCAGATTGGAGAAGCTTGTGCAGAAACTGCGAGACCGTGTGAACGGATTATGTGGGTACGATGTCAGGAGCTGAGTAGAAGTGTACCTGAAACTGCTGGTAGCCTGGCGAAACAGAGGTACTCTAGACTGACATTTTCTCTGTTAAAACTGTCAAACTTCTTCACTCAACCTGTTTATGGATAGAGGGTTTTGGACTGGTTTGTTTACGATTGCGGAAGCGTATTTTGCAGGTTGATGAAGAGGAAAATGAGACTAGACGAATTGTGCATGGAGCAGTTTCCCCAATATAGCCGATCATTGATCCAGTCGTGGATTTTACAAGGTAAGTTTTCAATGCCATTGGCGTGTATGGCGAGGATTCCACATACCTAAATGAAGAGGGCTGAAGAATCTAGTTTGATCAAATTTTCGATAAAGCAGCTTCTAAATGATGGTGGCTGTCATCGAGCTTTTTCATGAAATAGACTGGCGAGGGCCTGTGGTTGATATGGTGCATTTTTGAAGAGTAGGTAAAGTAATCGTAGATGGTAGGCCTGCTGCGAAAGCGGGGAGCTCTGTCAAGCCTACATCCAAGATTGATATCATAGCGGAAGTTCCAAAATACGTGTGCAGGTAACACATTGTTTCTCTCACATGCTTTGTCATGTGTGTCCTTGACGATGATGGTTGGACAATTTTAGTGCAGATCAACGAGGATTCCTAAAGTGTGACGTTTTCATGAGGCTGAACACTTATCAGAAACAGTAGGTATTGAGTTCATGTCTTTAATACCAATTCAAGAAATGGGTTATTGTTATACTTTCCAAAAGGGCATAATTTCAGTGTTCATGTGGGCTGAGTTCATTACTTGTATGATCATTTCGCAGTTTTTTTCCTGCTTGAAACCAGGGTTTTTCCCGCATTCTGATTCTACTAATTTTTTTTTTATAGTTTAGCTATCATTTCTTATGTGGTTACATGAGTTAATTACATTGTTTATGTCTTCAGAGCAGGATACAAACTGGAAGCTGCTTTGGAGAAGTTTTGTCATGATGTGAATGGCAATGTAGTTCTGGATGCGGGGCTTTCAACAGGTGGCTTTTCAGATTGCTTATTACAGAATGGAGCTGCCCGAATATATGGTGTGGACGTTGGTTACGGCCAGGTAAACGTTTGTTGCATACATCTGTGGTGGCTGACTTTCTTTGCAAGTATGAGCTTGAGTGATGGGCATAAACTGTGAGATGGCGGAGGACCCTTAGTGTCTGTTTCATGTGCCTTAAAGAGGGTCCCAAGTTCAAACTTTTTTTTTTTCTCACTTTCAATCAGTGTAAGAAGCGCTAACCTTTCAAGTGGAGCCTCACAAAGTTTCTTCCTCTAGAAATGGATCTCCCTGTTGAAATCAAGATTTATTGTTTCGATCCATTCATGTAAACCACATTGATTGATTTGTAATCAGGTTGCCGAAAAAATTCGTGTTGACCAACGTGTCACTATCATGGAGAGAACCAATCTGCGTTACCTACCAGGTCTCCCTGAACAAGTGGACTTGGTCACTCTTGACCTTTCCTTCATCTCAATCTTACTGGTACAACTCATCATTCACACAGACCGCCATATTAAGTACACTCTTTGACTTGTGCTCCGTTTGTTTGCACTAAGCTACTTCCAATAGTCTCTTTGTTTTTGGTTGGTCATGTGGGAGATTTGCGTACAGTTAGAATCGCTAATCGCTAGGAAATACGAGGAAATCAGCTCGTCAGTTGTTGATCAGTGAAGGTTCCTTTTATGGTGATGCAGGTGATGCCAACAGTTTGCTCTGTTATGAAGCCTGAATCATCGATCATAACCCTCATCAAGCCGCAATTCGAGGCCCGACGTTCTCAGGTTTATATCTGTGGTTCACTTCTTGGTATCAGCCTTACGCATTATTCATGTGCTTTGTGTAACTAACCTTGGATGTTTCGTGTCATATTCGGACAGTTCACTGAATGAATAAAGTGTCATTGAGCCTGAGCGACCATCTTCTGGCCCAGATTTGATATTCTAACCTTAATTGCGTCGACTGCTCAGGTTGGGGGAGGTGGCATTGTGAGGGACCCTGCTGTTCACAAAGAGGTTCGTTGAACCAGCCCATGTACTTGACTGAACACAGTTGATGCATGAACTGTTTTTGTATCTGTTTGGGTGAGAACCACCCATCAGATTTGCCGACATGTGTTCGCTTTTTTGTATTATGTTCGTCAAGTGACCGACATCCTGTTGTTCTTACTTGAACACTAAATTAGAAGTTTGGTGACATTGGTATGATCTATGACCAGGTCTTGCAACGAGTGATCAGTGGTGTGGAAGGCTTTGGCTTTGAATGCCAAGGCTGGATTCAGTCACCAATAACAGGTGCTGAGGGGAATATTGAATTTCTAGCATGCTTTCATCGAATTCCATCCACAACGGCTTCTTCCTCACCAGATTCAATCCAAATCTCAGAGACTTTACCTTAGAAACATGCTGAAAGCAAGCCTTCTGAATTTAAACACTAGATCTTCAATTGTTTTACTGCAGAATTAGATTACTTTGGTCCACGTAATTGATGGGGATTTTCACTGCTGTCTGAGTTTCTCAGTCTAACGTCAAGCCATTGGGAAATCTGACAATGCAGAGATGTTGCATTAGCTATGCGAAGTTGCAAATTACATAATGTATGGGCTAAGATTTTATTTATTTATTTATTTATTTAGCATGCCCAATCTTTGTTATATTCTTTATTTTAATAAAGAATATAACAAAGAATGGTGATTGTTTTATTTTTACCAAGTATATATTTTCATGCTACAGTTTTGTTGTTCTAATTATTTAGTAGAGATTGACATTCCACCATACAAAATTTTTCCTCATACATTTCAAATTTGTATTTAATAACAATCAATAGTAAATCAATTATAAGCTATGTATTATAATTATGATATTTAATCTAGGTGAATCTTTTATATACATTATTTACCACTAGAAAAGAACTAGATAGAAAAAATAAATAAATGAAAAAAAACATTTAAAAAAAAACTTGTAGTTTTGAGCAATAAAATAAATAAATAATAAATACTATCTTTGATTGTAAAAAATCATAATTTTTTAAATCTATGGATTATTATTGGTAGTTACACTTACAAATTTATAATAGAATAATGTGTTTACTAAAAATTACTTTGCTATAATGCCAACCATTATTTATAAAAAAATAACAATAATAACAATATTAATAAAACAATATCAATCATCAGAGCTTTTTCTTCAAAGTAAGTCAGCATCATTTTTCTTCTTAACAATAAACAAAACTTCATCAAGCACAAAGGCTTTAAAACCTCATTGTAAAATGTATCAAACTAATCCTCATGTTGTATCCGCAAAAGGAGCTGGTTAAAGGCATGTCTACTACAAGTTAAGAAGCTTTACCACTTTCAAGTGCTTGAAGCAAAGGCCACAAACGTCAGTCGGTAGCTTACATTCAGCTGATCACAACTTTTGAAACATGCATGGTTCTTACTTGACATTCAATACCAGTTTGATACTTTAAACCTACTCAATATCAAGGAAGTGTATATCCTGCTCTATGAATGTTTTGAAGTTCAATGACTTCAGGTTCTACTTTTCTAATTGGTTTAGGAGTTGTGTAAAATATTTTAGACATCCTCGTCGACATACCCCCAGAAGTCGTCATCTTCCTCCTTTGCATTACTGGTTTCCTTCTTTTCACCATATCCACCCTCGGGCCGTGGTCCAGAAAACCTTCGGTTGCTGTGCAAAAGCAAATTCTTATTCTATCAATCTTATTGCAAAAGAGCTACCATAATTGAAATATGAAGTTATTAAATACGTGCAGAACTAGGAAACTAACCCTAATTTAAAAATCGAACGCAACTATTAATTCAATCAAAGAAAATTATTTGTCGATAGCAGAATAGATTACATAATATTTCCATATGAAATTTATACCGTGCGATATCAAGATGTATGTATGATGAATTACACATGAAAATGTAAGCAGGCAGCAAAATGATTCAAGACACGACAAAATTCACACAGTTGGCACCATTCTCTAGGTCTTTAAGGCAATTCACTTCCACATTCAATTGTGAACTCTGCCAGCGAAGGAAGGCAATTTCCGTGCCTACTAGTAGATCATGAAATCCAAGGAAGTAGAGTCCTTGGAATATCCCACCCGTTGCACTTCTTCATTGAGAAGGCTAGTATAAGTTGCAGAAACTCAACCATACAACGTGATGAGTGCCAAGATATCTACTGCCCCAGGAAGACAGAGTGGGAGCCAAGCTAGGTTATGGGGTTAAATATTACAGACAAACGCAGTACCTTTTATTCCTGCGATGAGCCTCTTTCTGATTGCGTTTCACAATATCCTGCGGAGTCTCGTGGAACCTTCTGCGCCTACATTCAGGAATCACTCCAGCTGCCGAGACAGCTCTTCTGAATCTCCTCACCACTGAATCGGCTGACTCATCTTCTCCGACGAAAATCTGAATCAACAACGCACCAAAATCTATAACAAAAAAGAAAAAGAAAAAAGAGCCCGTTCGCTAAAAAAAATACAAAACAAACACCCTGTCCTCTAACGTTGATAACACACCGAGAATCCCATCGCCCACGCAGCATCGCAACCTCTCAAGTCCACTAACAGATCGCTACCCGGGACTCAGAAGCGCGAACCTGTGCGTTGTAGCTACCCTTGAAGTACATGACATTGACAAACTCCATCCCGGGGTGAAGCATTGACATGATCGGCGCAGAGCAAGATGAGTTCTCTCGATTTAATAGCGACAATTGCTGCACTCGGGACACGGGCGGCTGCGGCAGCTTCACAAAATTGTTTCTGGAAATGGCTGCATGGTTGTTGGGCTCCGCAGCAGAGCACCGCAAAGAAGGAGAAATTGGCAACGGCGCAATGACCGCCGAAGAAATGGCCATAGGTACGTGCTTCCTCACTCACCCCCTCCCTCCCGATCACTCCACTAGAGCGTAACCTTGCAATTGCAATTGTGGGTGCAATCGTGGTAATCGAGACTCATTGCGATCCGGGCGAGGCAATCGAGACTCATCGCGCCAAATGCCATTTTGGGTTTCGGGGCGACGGGGCTGGGCACGAGGAGGCAGACGGACATGGCGGGGATGAGAATCCTCATCACGGATGACTCTCGTTCCATGGATGAAACATGCCACCTGGACATTCCCACGCGGCATGTCTCGAGTTAGGATGTCTACTGACTCTCGAATTAGGGGATGACCCTCAGGGTGAGAATAGAATATTCCATAAGAGAGCACCATAGTTGAATTTATTAAAAGATGTATCTAAGTAGGGGAGTAGTAAGAAGATTTATTTGATTTTTAGAAAATTTGATGAATTGGCAAGAGGAGTAGGTTGAAACTACATGGACTTCATTTCTTCTATGTAGTTTTAGTAAAAATTAAGTATAGATGAATATTGCCATTAAAAAGAATGCTTACTAATTAATATGTTGTGGTGAGGAGAGAATGTAAGGTTACAAACATTTGGTAGAAAAGAGTTTTTTTATTAAAAGAAACCAATTGCACCATTTGAAGGGTATCAAATTGAATTTTATCTATCGAGCCTTAATTGGCTCTTCTATCTTTTCTTAGAAATTTTTTCATTGCCTATTTTTTTTTTTTTTTTTACTGACATCTCCTATATTGATAAGTTGCACCAAGTTGAATCTTTATCTATTCTCGAGTATTTATTGTAGATCCACTTGTTGCCAAAACTTTGCGATTGCAATTACAAGTCAAGTAGAAGGTGCTATTGTCATTGTATGGAGATGAGAAAGAAGGTAAATAGAGATAGAAATGGAATAGAATTGAAACAATCATATTTTAAAAAAATTTACTTTATATTGTATATATTTGATCTATGTTCTCCAATACATAAAAGACTATTAATCCAAATGTTCAAACAAAGTTCTTTTGTTTGAATGCAATTGCTACAACTAGTATAAGTATTCTCTTATAAGATTGTGGTTGGTGTCAATGTATCTAGATGCTAATTTACTAGCTGAACATCTTACTGTCACATTTGTGAGAGTTGGATTGACAATATTATTGTATTATAAATTAATATGATATTTAAAAATTAATTTAAAATTATAATATATTATAATTTTTAAATATATATTTAGATAATTAAGTTGAATATTTAAAAGAAAAATAGGTTTTATTTGTTGTATAAAGAGAGAATCTTCAAAATCTACATATATTTGATATTAAATTAAGGGGTTGGATTTTTATAATATAATTAATAATTAAAATCTTAAATTAGGATGAAATTTGGTTGGTATAATTTTAATAAGTTAAAAAATAAGTCTGTAAAATTTAAATATAAAAAGATGCTCAAATTGGCAATAATAATGTATTAAACTGGAGGGGATTTGATTTCAACAATATAATCTCTTTCTTCTTAGTTTGAAATATCCAAGTAGCAGCTTGGGATGTTGAAATTGGAATAATTGGTAGGGTAGTGGGGTGATACCTAAGAGGTGCTAAGATTAAATCTCACTATTGATAGGATGTGGTTGAGGGAGTTGTATTTTTTAAATTCTTTATTTTATTTATTTAGGATGATTGGAGGATTGGCCCTACAATACTTATATTAGGAAATTATATTGGATGACTTATCATCTATGGGCGGGAACAAAGAATCTCCCTTAATAGTAATATAATGTGTAATGTCCACATCCTTTATATATTCATCTTTTTGATAGATTGATATATATCTTCCCATAATGGTGGAGATTACAAGTTGGTAGTGACTATAGTATGATGACATCAATCTTTTGAAAATCCTCATCTTTTGCATTTTTATACTTTAAAATTTATACTTTAAGGTTTATGCTTTAGGATTTAAGCTTTAGGATTTAGGATTTAAAATTTAGGATTTAAAAAAAGAATTATGCTTTAAAGGAGGAAGCTTGTTCTTGGAAAAGAAGAGAAAAAAAGAAATTTATGGAGGTTGTTTTAGGAAGAATTAGAAGAAGTTAGAGAAGGAAGAGAAGTGAAGAATAAAAACTTAAATATATTATTTTCTTTGTGAAATCTTTCATTCATTAATATATATATATATATATATATATATATAGATACCTTATTTCATTTTGAATTTGGTTTAAATAATTAGTGGCAATTAGAAGCTGAGTGCCTTCTTAAAGAAAGATCCTCTCACTATGACAATGCTTTGATGGATATTGATTGATTCCAAAGATAGTTATTTTTTTTTATTTTTTTACTTTTTTGCTTGATTTTTTCTTTTTCTTTTTCTTTTTTTTTTTCAACTTGAAAACATTGATGTACATTAAGGTTTCTAGAACTCTCTAGAACCTTCCAGAGCCTTCTAGCATCTTCCTAGTTGGTGGAAGTTGCTTGAGAAACTCTCTAGTTGGTGGAAGTTGCTTGAGAAGCTTCATAGTTGGTGGAAGTTGCTTGAGAAGCTTCCTAGTTGGTGGAAGCTGCTTGAAAAGCTTCTTAGATAGGATTATATATTGGAGTTGAGGATGAAAAGTTCTTTAGTCTCGACAACACATCTCTTGGAGCTCTAGTTCACCTTTCTAGTGTTATTTTTGTACTCATCTAATTAATCTAGTTCTTGCCAATTCTTCTTGAACTTCTTGTTTAGACTTCCAGTTTGTCGAGACTCCTCTCATCTTAGATATCAGAGCTAATTCCTTCTTATTGGAGTGTGGATTATTTCCCTTTTTGAAGGTACACTAGTGTTTTAGAGATTACGGATTACCCTCCTTTAAACTGATATCTTTTCCGTTATAATATTGGAGTCTTATTCTTCTTGGAGAGAATAAATTACCCCTCTTTTTGAAGGTCTTAAGGCGTTTTAGAGATTGCGGAGTATCCTTTTCTAAACCAATATTTCCTCCTTGTAGAAACAATTACTTTTTTTTTTTTAGAATGGCCGAAGGTCAAGATATTAATATGAGTGAAAGTTTGGAGTCCAAGTTGGATGCCATTATGGATGCTCTTACCACGTTATTATAAAGAATTACGGTGATTGAACAAGACTTTGTAAGACTTCATAACAATGGAGCATCCAAAATAGCACAATCTGGGCTTCATTAGCCTCAAGCTTCTATACCAGAAGAAATAATTTTATTTGTGGTTCAACAAGAACCATTGCTTCTACAACAAAAATAGCCTCGAATTAGCCTTCCAGACAAGTTTGATGATACACGCTCTAATTTCAAGGTTTTGTCAATCAAATCAAGTTGATAACAGCTCTAAAATCCAAATGTTATTCGACGAAGGAATCACGCGTTGAATTGGTTGGAACTTTGCTTACGGGACAAGCTTTATCGTGATTTGCTCCTCTGTTCAAAAAAGGATCACCAATTTTTAACAACTTTGAGACTTTTTTGGAGGCATTTGCAGAAGCATTTGGCGAGCATGACAAGGCTTGATGGGCTACAACAAAAATTTGATCGCTACGATAAGAGACTCGCTCCGCATCACTCTATGCATCGGATTTCAGGCAATTAGTATGTGACATCAATTGGGACGAAGAAGCATTGATGAGTCAATTCTATTGGAGTCTAAGGCATGACGTGAAGGATTTGTTGTTATCTCTTCTTGATCCACGAACGCTCAACAAAGCCATTAGCCAAGTTGTGAAGTGTGATAACCACCTATTTTAGCATCACCAAGATCAATGCTCTAGACAATATATAAATCATTACGGCGCAACTATATCGGTGTCGTGTAGTAATACGACTACTAGGTGAAAGAGGGGAGGAATGATTATATTATAGAAGAGCTCAAATGAAAATATTTGAGAAAATTATCTTAGAAAAATAGATAATAGACAAGGAGGTAGTAAAAATTAAAAAGTGCTAATGCTGCCTTTTATAAAAGGGATTTCTACTTACTTTGTAAAGCCATAAAAATGGTAAAACAAAGTAGATTAGAAAAATAATTGGTATAGGTATGTTTAATAAGAAGTTAAGAGTAGGTTTTAGAGAAATTTACCTCAAAACTACAAGAGTTGATATCCGGAGAGGGCCGGTTAAGAACCTGGGTCGAAACCAGACCCCAGGGCACAAAACCGCGTGCCGACGGCGAATGGAGAGTCTTTTTGCAGATCGGAGATTGGGGTTAGGGAGTGAACTTGAAGGGTTTTATATAGGAGTTGATTTTGAGTGATTTGGAGAGAAAACGACTTTGTAATAGCTTTGCAAAGTCAGGGTTTATTTTGGCTACTTGAGATTTTGTGAAATAAATTAGGGTTGATGGTTTAGGCAATTCCAGAAGCTTTGCAGCAGATCTACGGCTGGAAATTTGTGGGTTTTTGGGTATTGTTGTTGTCAATGTGTGCTGTGAATTTGAGATTGATCTAACGGTTTGATCAAAGGTTATTGAAATTTATGTGAGTTGGGGTCTCTGGAATTGGGTTTTAAAGGTCAGTTAGGGTTTCGCAGATTTTGATCAATCTATCGGTTGGATTGGGGTGAAATTTATGTGTGTGTGTAGAAGACTTAATTTCCTACATGCTTATGAAATTTGGAAGCAGTTGAACGGTGCAAATAGGAGGTTTAGGCACTGGAATATTGGCGTGAAGATTGGAGAAGGAGGCCGGCTGATACCCGAGCAAATTTGTAAGTTTTTCTTCTTCTTGGTAAGTTGGATCTTCTTCAAACTTGGTGTGTGTGTTTTTAACTTAATTGTTAAGGTGTAGGAAATATTTCAATCAAGATCAACGGTTTGTTTGGTAGTTATTGTGGTTCTAAAACTGCCTTAGAAAAGTTTGACTTAGGGTTTGATTAGGGTTTGACTAGGGATTGACTTAGGGTTTCATTAGGGTTAGGATTTCATTAGGGTTTGACTTAGGATTTGATTAGGGTTTGACTAGGGTTTGATTAGGATTTGACTAGGGTTTGACTTAGGATTTGATTAGGATTTGACTAAGATTTGACCAAGATTTGAGTTAGGGTTTCATTAGGATTAGGGTTTAATTAGGGTTTGACTAGGGTTTGATCAGGGTTTGACTTAGGGTTTGACTAGGGTTTGACTTAGGGTATGACTAAGGTTTGATCAAGGTTTGACTTAGGGATTGACTAGGGTTTGAATAAGATATGATTTAGGATTTTAAGATTCTATTTTTAGTATTTTCTAAATTTAGCATTTTATATATTATTTTCTAATATGATTATTGAATGACTCATTTATTCTTCTTTTATAATTTCTTTAAGATTGAATCAAGCTGAAAAATATTATTAAGGTTTAATAGAAGTTAATTAAGATTCTATTAGAATTGTTAGGATTTTGTTGTGGCGTATTTTCTTTTTATCTTCCACAGCCAGGTGCCCTGAGCATTCTCAAGCAAGACTTCACGTATTATTTACCAATCGAGACAAAACAGTTAAGAATGAATCCCAACTTACAACTACTTATTAAAGTTGAACTAGAAAAATTCCTCCAAGTTGGATTTATTCAACTTGTAGAGATTATGGATTGAGTTTCACCAATGGTATTAATTAAGAAACAAAATGGGAAACTTTGAATGTACACAGTTTATATGAAGTTTAACAAGTGCATCCAAAAGGATTACTTTTTTCTCCCATTTATAAATACCATCCTAGAAGAAGTAATTGGGCATGAATTATATATATTTTTGGATGGATATTCAAGTTACAATTAAATTTCTATAGCCCCAGAGAATCATCATAAAACAACCTTTACTATACCTTGAGGCACCTTCATCTATGTGGTTATGCCTTATAGACTTTGCAATGCTCTTTCAACATTTTAAAAAACAATATCATATGCCTTCTCAAATTTGCTATACAAATCAATGACATTATTTATTGATGATTGTAGCATCCAATTTTTTAAGAAAATATATCACATTTGTGTAAAATCTTATCTTCAAAGATGTAAAAGAGCTAGGATTGCTTTAAACTCTAATAAAATATTCTTAGTAGTTAAAAGAAGAGTCTTACTTGGATATATAGTCTCAAAAAATAGTAGGGAACTAGACCCAAAGAAGATCATGGTAATTATGGAATTATAATCTCCTTCAATAATCAAAGAGGTACAAAGAATCTTCAGGCATATTAGATGGTATCAAGAAGTGATACATAACTATGCTACCTTTTCTATACCTATTATTAGATTTCAGCAGAAAGATGTGAAGTTTGAGTGGAGTGAAAAATATCAAGAAGCATTTGATATTCTTAAAGCAAAGCTTAAAACATATCCTATTTTAAGACCACCAAATTGGTCATTACCTTTCTATGTGC
>JAWRVF010001591.1:0-57056 GCA_036785485.1 Physcomitrellopsis africana | reverse complement strand
TTATAGTTTGTGAGATATGAAGAAATTTGTATGCGGGTGTATAAAGACAAGGGTTTGAAGCGGCTGTTAGGGTTTTCAAGATATCGCAAGATCCGCAATGAATTTGCGGTTGAAAATTGTTGTAGAGGTTGATAAAAATACATCAGTACTTCATGTAAAATTGTACTATTTTTGGACAATCGGATCAGGAGATATGAGATGTTGAAGTTTGGAAAAATTTCCACATAAAGATATATAAGGTTTTAGAGGATTTTATCATACTTTGGATGTTGTTAGTTACTTGAGGCTTATGTTTTTGATGTAATTTTTCAAAAGGGAAATATATATATATATATATATATATATAAACTTTGAGTTTTCCTCATTTTTGAAGCTTGATTGAGAAATTAGTGACAGCTAGAAGCCCAGCGCTTTCTTAAGGCAAATTCTCTCTACCCCGACAACGTCTAAAAAAGGCATCAAACAAACCTTGTTGCTTTTCTAGCTGATAAGTGATAATGAACTCAAATCTTGACAAAGACATATTCCAACAAGCTTGACGACGATTCAACACATGTGCCGACATGAAATATTCGAGGTTCTTGTGATCCGTATATACGGTGATTGGATTGGAATCGCCTTCTAGATATTGAAGCCATTCTTAAAAGGAATCCACGATTGCAAGAAGTTTTTTGTCGTGGATCTCGTAATTGATCTCAGTTATTGAAAATTTTCTTGAATAAAAAGCTATTGGATGAAATTTGTCACATGTTCCCATTTGTAACAAAATCGCACCCAAGGCAAAGTCTGATGCGTCTGTTTCCATAAAAAATGCCTTAAAAAAGTCAACATGATACAAGATTGGTGCAGAAACAAATAATATCTTTAGAGCTTCAAAAGTTGCTTCCGCTTCTTGATTCCATTGGAATTTGTCTTTATAAGTGAAACATATAAGTGGAATTGTAACTTGAAAAAAGTCTTTGATGAAGATCTAATAATAATTGGCAAATCCCAAAAACCATTAGACATCTCTTATCGTCTTTGGAATCTTCTAATTTATGATTGTCTGGACTTTCTTAGAATCCATCATGAGACCATCATTTGAAATGATGTATCCTAAGAAATCAACTTGAGTAGTCTGAAATACACACTTTTCCATCTTGGCATATAATTCGACATTTTTAAGTTTTTCTAATACTTGACGAACGTGTACTTCATGTTCTTCTATGTTCTTAGAATAGATCAAAATATTGTCTAGGTACCAAATGACAAAATTGTCTAGGAATTCACAAAAAATATCATTCATAAGATATTAAAAAGCAACTGGTGCATTCGTAAGTCCAAAAGGCATGACATTATATTCAAAATATCCATACCTGGTTCCAAACGCAGTTTTCCATTCATCTCCTTCTTTGATGTGTATTCGATTGTATGCTCCTCTTAACTCTATTTTTGTGTAGATCTTAGCTTGATTTAATTAGTCAATAAGTCCTAATATCAAGGTAATGGATATCTGTTCTTGATTATGATCTTGTTGAATCTTCAATAGTCAATACACATCCGCAATGATCTATCTTTTTTCTTCACAAATAGAATTGAAACTCCTGTAGGAGATTTAAAATGGTGTATGAAATTCTTGGCCAAATTCTTGTCAATGTACGCCTTGAATTCAGCCAATTCATCTTGTGATAAACTGTAGATTGGTCCAAATGGTAACTGAGTTCCTTCCTTAAGGTCGATTGAATAATCATATGGATGATGCTTTGAAAAAATATCTGTATTTTTTTCTCAAACACGTCTTGATAATCCAAATATTGGCTTAGAATGCCACTTAAAGTCTTTCCACTATTAGAAATGGGTGTGGCATAAATAGCAAAAGTTGATCCTTCTTTTGTTGCGTGTATAAAAGCTTTTGTACCTATAAGTACGGATTTTACTATACTAGAATTATAGCTTTTCACTTGGTCGACCAGATGCGTAATAATGTTTTGAAAAAAGTCAAGTCTACGAGAATTCTAATCTATTTGAGGGTTATATTTTTCTAGCTATGATAAACTTAAAATAACTAGATTAGATAAAGATTTAATTATGTTAAAGGTTACGTAGCTATTATGACCATTTATTATTATTTTTATAGGATGGATTTTATAAGTGACATCTCTAGAAGACAATAGACGACCATCTATAACTTCTACATGTACGGGATTAGTTTTCTGTACTAAAGGTATTTTATGATTTTTAACAAATTGTTCATCTAGAAAGTATGCTAAGGCTTCTATATCTAATAAGGTAGAGGTTCTATAGTTTTTTGGTCCTAAATATATATTTCTTATAAAAGAAGAAGAGGGTTCTAAGGATGCATCAATTGCCTTCTCCTAGGATGCGAATCTTGTTGGTTGCAACACAAATTGCATCATATTCTCTATACATAGATCAAAATTTTGCTAAAAATGCCTCCAAATTATCTAATATTGGATCACGTCATTCACAAAAAGATGAAAACCACAATAAAATAGAATCCAAAAGTAACATTCTAATACACCTAACTTGAGATCCTTATGAAGGATAACTTTGAGGTTGAAGTTCAATCATCAATTGTACCTAATTGATGAATCCTCAAACTTCTCAAGCAAACTAATTTTTGGTTTTCTAATATTTGAACAATATTCCATCATAGGTGAGGTAGTATGGTTTGCTGTAGATATTAACGCAGCTCCAACCATCTCTATATCTTCACTTCTTGCTAATCTTGTTGCTGCTTGTCGTGGTAAACTGGGTTGATGCATTGCAAGCATTAGCTCTCTCATTTGTTCTTATATTTGTACCATTGCACTCTTCATTTTCGTAAGCTCTGCCATGATAATACAATATGAAGGAAGGTATCTACTCTCACTTCACTCTTGCCTCTATAAATACTATCTAACTAAGAGCTACATGGCGGTATTCTATAGGACCTCCTACACATGTCTAATTTGCAAGACACGTGTCAAACTTGCATGACAAGTTTCCCACATGTGCGCTGTTGGGTAGAGAGAATTCGCCTTGGAAAAACATTGGGTTCCTAGCTGCAACTAGAACTAACAGGGAACATGAGAGGAAGCCATGCAAGTATCTTCTATACTTGCACAATATTTGTTCAAGCTTTCAAATTATACTTGTATTATACTTATACAAGTCTTGTACAAATATAAAGTATAAATACTTGAATAATATTTGTATAAATATTTATATAATACTTGTATAAATACTTGTATAAAATAATGTATAATCATTGGTATAATACTTATACAAATACTTGTACAAATATTATATATAATACTTATAAAATACTTATATAAATACTTGATATAAATACAAGTATAAATACTTGTATAAAAGGTATAAGCAAAGTGTGTATGTATTCAAGTATACCTCAAAATACAACCGCATATGAGGAATACAAGTTATACAACAAGCTGAAACTAAATAAATCACTAAAAATTCATCCAAAGGTCGAATCAAGCGTGCTTATAGCCTATGGAAAGAAAATGATCCATTGTAAAACATATAAAAATTTCACAAATAGATGACTTACCATTTAAAAGTTATGGCTAAAAGAAGTAGGCACTAAAATTTCCAAGCAAATGCAAAGGCAACAAAGCTCCTCTTCACTTCAGCCTTTGTTGTGATCACTTCCCTTCTCCAAATTGGACATGCAATAGCTTTTTAGAAAGCTCACTCTATTAGCTAACTTATTCTAAAATTTCGCATGCATGCCTCTCAAACTCCAAATTTTGTAGCTAGTTGATTCTACTCTTCAAACCCTAGCAATAATTTGCCCTCTTTGACACTTCACGGCTCATAAAAATTTTATCAAAGCTCTAAATGTATTGATTTTTGTTTTTGTAGAAAGTTTACACAAGCTACTATAAGCATTTAAAATATCAAAAAGATTGAAGAGATTTTCCGACTTAAGTGGTTGAACAAAGCCTCTGCCCCTCTTGGTCGGGTGGCAGCAAACCCTTTCCCACTCTCAAGCTCACAACTTTGCTCTCTAACTCCAAATGCTACAAGAGATGTCTTGATAGAAAGCTAGCACAATTTTCCACACTCTCTATAAATTTCACTAAGAAAGAGTCGAAATCAAACTTGCAGTGGCAGCTCGAATTTCTGCCCTTCTTCATCGAGTGGCAGCAAACCCTATTCTACTAAAATAAGCATATTTTTTTGCTGACAACTCCAAAACAAGCAAGTGAGTAGGTTCTAGAATCCTCACAACTTGAAGAACACACCCACCAATTTTTATTACAACGCTTCTATCTCCTCGGAGCTATCTCTCTCCAAAGTTTACCATTCAAAACTGCCTCTTTTTCCTCTCGATCTAGCAAGAAGAATATATCTCCCTTTCTTTTCATATTAGATTATGAGACGCCTACATGGGCAGCCAAATTCTATTGGATAGACCCTATTCACCCCATGCTCTTCTTTCTTATCCCTCACAAGGTCCATTCTACCTCAAAAGTCAATAAGAATGGTAAAACAACCTTTACCTTTCTTCTAATTACAAAAGAGTCTATTCTAGGATATAAATAAGGTAGGAACAAAACAAATAGCCATCTTAATTCACTAACAAAGTAGCTATAATAAATCCTCTTCTTATAATATCTTTTAAAATAATCTCTAGCATTCACACATGTAATAACAATAGATACAAGATATTTATTATTTTTACATACTGCATGTAAATGCAGTATGATAGTGCCACGTATTTAAGTTGTTCCGCAAGCTATCAACATGTGTGACACATGACTAGCTTGTTCCATAAGCTACCAACATGTGTGCCATGTGGCTAGCTGGTTGACCAAGTTTCTATTCTACCAATCACCTATAGACATGTACAAAGGTGATTCTGCATCTATGAAACTTCTAGGAAGCTTATCTATCAGATATTATCAAATCAACTTATTTTAAATTTAATAAAATAACACGAATTTAAGTACTATTGGTGTATATTAATTAGGTAATTAATGGAGTAAATCTTATATCCGTGACACATGGTTGGCAATGACCGCAATAATAAAGGGTAAGTCAAGGAATTTGAAGCTTGAATATATGTAAATATAAGAGGAGGTGTCTACCTAATAGTTTCTTTATTTTAATCTAATTAATAATTTAAGATTGATTGTTACAAACTTTAATTTATAAGATTTTTTTAAACAAAAGAAATAGTAAGGAAGAAATATTTTATTGTAATAATTAAAAAACATGCGTTATACAAACATCTTACACAAAGTATTTAGTAATTATATAAAATAATAAAAAATAAAAATAAAAGATATTTAATTTTATATATATATATATATATATATATATATATATATTTACATGCATTTAAGATTCAAAATCTACTTAATATTATTTTTTTATCTAATGACACCTTTTAATATGTCTTTTTAAATTTATAATTTTTTTAAATAAAAAAATCAAAATCTATATAAAACTAACTTATAAAAATGTACAAAAAAGTTTTAATAAGTAACAAAAGTACAAATATACAACCTTGCAAAAAAAATGATATTAAGATATTTTAAACGTATATATATATATATATATATATATATGTGTGTGTGTGTGTGTGTGTGTGTGTATGTGTGTGACATTCAAATTAAGAATTACTAAATATTAATAAAAAAATAATTAGATATATTAAAAATTGATCTTAAATCTAAATTATTTTTTATCAATGTATATCTTAAATCAATAAAAATTATATTAGTCCATGTTTTTGTCACAGTTTGTATTAAATATTATTTTTTCTAATAGAATAAAATAAGACATATTAAATGCCTTATCTAAATGTATTTATCTTGTATCAAAAGAAAAAATTTGTGAATATGATTAATAGTATACATATATATATACATAGAACAAATGCATATTTAAACTACATAATCAATTGTTTTATATAATAATTTTTTTTTTTAATGAAGCTTATTTAAATATGTCATTAAATCTTATTATTCTTTATGTTAAAATTAGCATTCATATTGATTCTAATAAATTTGGTTTCAAAGAAAACATACTTTATTATAAATGGCATTTACATGTTCCACAAGATTAAGTACAATTATGTGTCTTATAAGCATGACATGACTTCCTAACAACAAAACTATAAATTTTATTTCAAAAGATTCTTTGATGGCCTCAAATATAAAATGATTTAAAAACATTTGTTTAATCTTGTAATATTTTCTTTTGGACAAAGACTTCATGTTATCTACTATATAAGCTTCTTTAACCTTTATTTGTTCCAAAATAATTAAGATTTTATTTAATAATACTTATTAATATTATAAACTTATAATTTATAATATATCTAATCAAAGACTATAGTTTTTACTTAAGTTCTAGAAAAAGCTCTACAAGATATTAAAGATTGATAATTAGTGGTCTTTAGTTTTTATCCTCCAACTAGTAGACAAATAGAAGGTGTGAATGAAGAATTTAAGCAATATTTTAGATATACCATCAATTATTATTAAAACAATTAGACAACTTACTTACCGCTAGCAAATATAATAATACAATATATTGTTCTACTTAACAAATCTTGTTTTTTTACCAATTATGGTTATCACCCACAATTTGATATTTTTGACTTTTTGAAAGTAGAAAAGCTAACAAAAAAATATTTTATAAGTAAAATACTAGGGTTGCATATAATAACATAGATGCAATTGAAAGGAGCTCTAGAACAACAAAATGCCAATACAAATATCTTTAGAAAAGAATAACCTCCATTTAAAGTTAGTGATAAGATTGAATTATTTTAATATAACATAAAGACGAATTGACCTTGTAAAAAGTTAGATCATTAAAGACTTACATTGTTTATTATTTTAAAAATAAACTAATCTATTACATATTGGTTGCAATTACCAAAGTTAATAAAAATTAATCACATTTTCTAAATGTTTTTTTTATTGAACCTTATATTATGGTCAACATATCAAAAAAGAAGCAATTACCACCTTCTCTAATTGAAATATATAACAATCAAGAATTTAAAGTAGAAGTTTTGGATTCAAAGAGACCAAATTAAATTGAAGAGACACCAAATTAAATTGAGATTTTTTGTTAATTGGCACACATATAATATTAATGAATGTACATGAGAACCATTGAAAAATCTCTCAAATGGCCAAAAATTGGTTTTTGATTTTCATTAAAAACACTTGTCTAAACCAAGAATTAACTATTGACAGCAAGATATTAAACTGTTAAGGTGTTAACTTTTGAATCCTTAAAAAAACCCACATCTTGTAGTACCACTTCAATCTTCTCACATTAGCCACCTTCTGCACAAACTTGAAAGTTGCAATAGCAGATATAACCATTGTCAGTCAAAGAACATTTTAGCAAAGAAAAAGTGCTCCAAATTCCGTTTGCATGTTCAAAAAAATTGAGTAGATGGTCTCACAGTAGCTACTTCCATGCAAGAAACACCAAAATGGTTTTAATTTGGAACAATTGGGGTGAAAATTTAGCTCTGGAAGGAATGGTTATGAATTGGATGAAAGTTTAGTTCTACAAATTAGTCAGACCTCACCGCTGATTAGTATAAGACATTTCATTACGCATGTTATCTAAACAGAAACTTCTCATAACATCACACCTTGATTGCAAAAAATGTGTTCAGCTCAGATCAAAATTTCAGCGCAGATTCGCTGCAATTTTCAAGTTTCAGACAATGCATGGTGTGAATGTAGGCCTGGAAAATCTTTGTAGGATTTCTAGACCTATGTTCGTTCAAAAGCATAGTATGAGAGAATTCCTGTGCTGAAACCAAAATCAGAATAAGGCATATTGAAAACTCAAATTCGGCCGCACAAAAGCAGGGCAAAATCGTGAAGAAAAAACAGTCACTGCTGGAAAAGTGAAAATTCCGAAGACACCTGCAGTTGCGAGATTTCGTTTTTTCAGTGATATACAGGGAAATCATGTACCAGAAGACCATACGTCATTATGTGTGGCCTCTAAGAGAATAAACGACAGAACTTTTACTCAAATGAAGCGCACATACTGGATGCAGAATCCCGTTTAGCACTAAGTCTACATTTTTAAGGTGAACGCTCTGACAAGAATGACCAAAATTTTGAATTCGATGCGGAGCCCTTAATCTTGCAAAACTCCTAGAAGGTCATCATTGCGATATAATAAAAACCTGCGCAGACGGTTCAAAATTGAGTTTAACTGTAACGAATAAAATCAGTGCACCAAATTTACTGGTAAATATCAGAAAAACACTGCGGCGTCCTCTCAATCAGTGAAAATCCTGCCAATATTCAAATGTTGGCTAATTGCCCATTTACAGCTCAGAGATGAATACCTATTAATTGTTCAGTAGTAGAACCAGAAAGAGAAATAATTTATGACATATTCGGTGCAACATGAATTAGTGACATCATGACATGCAAGCACGAAATGAATTCCAAAAAAACAAAACAAAGATCATTAGATCCGAAAACTAGATCGCAAGTTAAAGCACAGGATTACTTACTCTTTGCCTTCCTGGCCTTGCAACTTGACCGGTGTACCACCATACTCTGGTAAAAGAACTCTGTCACCGCTCTTTACATCACAAGGAATCAGTGTGCCATCTTTGGTCTTGGCACCAGGGCCAGTTGCAACAACAACACCTGAGTTCACCTGTTATCAAAAGAAATAAATGAGCAAAATTTGATCTCGGCATTTCACTTATTTTTCTCGCTCACCAGAAGCATTGGATGAGCAGCTAAAATATCTAATCATAACATTTGAAAAATTCCGTAGCAGCAACACCTCAAGATCCACGATTACTACGGACACTACACATTCTCTTCAGTTCTAAACCCAGCACCTCTATGCTTATAAATCCTAGAAGAGCGGTGACAGAAAGAACGGATCATTCCCTCTCAAACCCTTCACGATGATTAACGAATTTCTTCTGGTGACGATGACATAAAAGATGCCACAGCAATGACACGAAAGAAAGCCAAATTTTAAACGCGCTCTAGCAGAGCCATCGTCAAGAAGAACAAGAGTGTGGTAATACTATCTTGATTGCAGTACAGATTCAAGACAATTCCATTCAACACGTCTCACGAGGCATAAAGAAGAAAGGGAAGAAACGGCCGCATGAGAACTCTGATCACGACCCCGATTGCACAAAGAAATGACTTAACGACAGCACCGAGATTCTGAAATACATCACCAACGAGGACCAAGCGGTTATGCTAAAAAAAGACAACATCAACTCGCCACAAACAAAGCCGAATCCCAGTAACTGCCTCAAAATGAGATCACCGAGAGGTTCAGAGAGACAAGACGAGGAACCTTAGTGGTAGTCTCAGGAAGGAGAATGCCTCCAGCAGACACGGTTGGCGGTACCACTTTCTCCACCAGCACTCTGTCCAGCAATGGCTTCAATCTCCTTGCAGCCGACACGAGTTGCGACATCGTGGTCAGGTACTAGGTCGCAAGCGACGCTAATCACAACAGAGAGGTGAAATAATAGAACAGCAGCAATGAAGAGGGGAAGCTCGGAGAGGCGAGAGACCAGAATGAGCCTTCAGGGGTCCAAGAGGCTCTACAAATCGGGCAACAAAGCACGGGACGAGGAGCTTCTCCCTTTCTTCGTCGTCTTCTTCTAGAATACTCTGCGGGGGAAAAACCTCAGGGTTTTGCTAGGTTAACTGACACATATGTATACCGGGAATCCGGGTATAACCCGGGTATGTCACGTGGCTTAGGGTTTCTCTCCACCTCGTTCCTTCTGTATTACGATCTTATGATATCAGCCACTTTGAGGACGCTTTGTTAAAAGAGTTTTAAATTGTGATTTTTCCAAGCTTTAAATCTTCAACTAACTCGTAGCATTAAAAGCATATTAAGCATCTGACGTATACAATTTGTTCTTGAAAATCTTAAAAGCAATTCCTCAATTCATTTGGTTTCATTTTTTGTAAATTTGTCTCCACTGTTGGATTAGGTGTTGGAACTAGTATGTGAACAAAAAATGCTCAAAGATGTTATCTAATGCAATCGTTTATGTAGTCTATTACTAGTAGCAAATTTACTTATATGAATGAAATTTCATTGAAATCTTAATTTCAACCACAAAAAAATGCTGAGGCAATGTTTTAATGTGTTATAACATTATATTATTTTAACATGTGTAAATACTACATTGTTTATTTACACAAGTGAAAATCTAACATATAAGAGAAAACACTCCTGATGAAACACTCCATATACTTTTCAATATATATATATACATATATATATTTATTTATTTATTTATTAATGTAGAATAATTTAAATTTTCTAAACTTAAACATTTAGTGACTGAAAAACCCTGGAGATTTTTTCCTCTGTATTCTTGTGTTTAAATTAAGAAGCAGTGAAAAATGACATTAATGCAATATCAACACTACATACATATATTACATCGTCATGTAAGGAGAATTATTCCACGCTTGAAGTGATAGATTTGAAATTTTAAAGTTTAGCAAATATTCAAATATAATGCTTACACACAAAAACCACGAGAACAGGGTCGCCATGTCATCACAGGAGAACGTGCCATCTGGCATCCTGATCAGTGCACAGAATCGGAAGCTTCCGGGTCCTTTCGGGCTCAAGTCGGGGTCTGGCCAAGAGGGGAGCACCGCCGTCGACCCACACGAAGCATGGCAATCGAGGTCGGCATTCGCCTTTTGCGTCGTTCAGTTCTCGATTCTGATCGTGATTGTTGAGACCGTGACCGAGGAGACGCTTTCAACAGTCTTTGTAAGGTGTGATTTGAGACTCCCCGTGCTGAGTTTGCCGTCTGTGAAATGTGAGTGAACGTTTGCGGTGGATGGTGATGCGGTGTTGATTGTTGTGTGAGTTAGGATTTGCGTCGCATGCGCAGTCAGATCATGTCTGCAGAGCCGTGGATGGAGAAATTTTGACGAATGAGTACGCTGGGATAAGTGATTTTGCGCAATAATATGGGTAACGTGGCGATCGTTTGCTCATGTTGCTGAGCAGGTTGTTGTTGCGTCCCCTTTTAACAAGTCATGTGTTGTCTTCATCTGTGTTCTGAAATAAAATGCCGTAAGATCGTGTATGACTTTGAAATTTAGTGAAAGGCCTGCTCGCAACCTTCGCAAAATGTCGAGGACCATCTCCACAACTCATGAAATAGACGGAGCACGCGCCAATGATCGAGGATCCTTGCCCGTTCTTGCTGGTCTTTCTACGAGCAATTAGAATTGTTTTACATGTACGATTAATTGTACGTTAAACTCATGACCTGATTTGATTTGTACAAGGTAAATTATCCCCTATAATATTTCCTCAGTTCTCGTTACAGGGAGTGCTCTATCAGACTAAGCAGAGTTTGAAATCAGTGCTATTAGTCAGATTGTTGATCATGTGAGAGATGCTCTGCAGGATGTCGCAATCGAAACTCAAAGGACCAGATACGCTCCGTCCTGGTTCAAGATTCGCGGAATGGATCCTGTACCTGCAGGATTTCAAAGCACTGTTCTCAAGGTCCTGAGATATTAGAGTAAAGCAGAGTTGGATCATTCGTGGGGCCAACACCCTTGGTTCCGGAACGTAGTTGCAATTGAATCAGCCCGAGCTCTACACAAGTGAGTCACCTTCCATTTAAAAAGTAGCAATTACAACGCTACCAAGTGCAGACATACACGTTTAGTGATTGTTATGTGCAAGGGTAGAGTCATCAATAAATTATGACCATGTTGGTGTTTGAGGATAAATTCCTTCTTTTGAGATGTCACAAATGCTCAATCTATTGTGTCTCCAAAGCCTTCGTTCCTTTGGGTCGTGAGCAGAATTTCAGAACAACACAACAAATGTTAGTTCTCTACATGTGGTTACGTCAATGCAGCTTAAGGTCGGAGGGGAGAGATGGTGGAGGTTTGGACGAGTCTTTATAAGATGCGTAATTACAGCGGGGGTAATCTGTCCTGTCACCTCTGTCTTCTAGGATATTTGAATACGTCATAAAATTCTGTACAGTAGAATTCTTTCTATAGAGACTCAATATCCGAGTAACCTCTTGTTGGTTTTAAGCCAAAGGTATTGATATGAAAATGGATGAAGGAATCAAAATCAGGATTGTTGATCACTGCTGCTTCTCGATCAAGCTTTTTTATGGGTTGTTGAATGGCTCGTTCTATTTAGTCTCTGCTTGCGGTTGGTCTTGGGAACGTATTTGCAGGGGACGACTCTATCGTGCCCACTGGACCAAATTTACATGTGAGCAATCGTCATCAGTGCTAACTTCATGTGGACCCTACACCACATTTGAATGATTTCGACGTCACAGAGGATTGTTAACTGTGTAAAAGTCTGGGGTCGAGTATTTTTGGTTCATAAGACTGCCAAACCAGATTTAGAATCAGCATGTTTCTGTTTGGCTGAGCTCTGAGTGGATACTTCCCTCTCACTTTTTAGTTTTTGAAGATGTGCTCTCATCTCAAAATCTAAAATGCCTGCTGGATCTGCCAAGGCATGACCGGAAAGAAGCAGCTTGTCCAATTGTGACTGATGGGTTGGTGAGTTGTTTAGGGTTCTATATCCTGAATCATCTTTGTATTTGATATACTGGATCAATTAGGTATAATCCAGGATTATTCGTCGCCTTTTATGAGCATTTCTGTAGCTCAGAATCCTTTTTCTAATGTTTTCAACATTTGTAAAATCTTGATTTCTTTAGGCTCGTCAGCTTGTGCTTCTTCTGGGCAGCGAGGATGAAGAAAAGGTGTTACGTTTACACTCACATTCACACATGGTTGGATCTTCTTGCAGTAGCATCTTCAGTATATCTTGAGTGTCAGATGAAAATATTTCAGCAAACACTAAAACGGGCGTTTTAACTGCTACCGGAACATCTAGGCAGATTCGGAGTCCTTTCTCATTGGAAGTATTATCTTCCACGATTTTGAAGACGTGTCGTAAGGAGTTTATTAGTCTATCACATGAGGATTTTTTTTTTTCTGTGAAGGCCAATTGATGGACCAACTGTTTTTCATTGGTGCACCCAAAAAAAAAATTCCATCATGCTGATACATCCATGAACAGTCTTTAGTTGAAACATACAACTTGAACTTGTGTTTGCTGCAGAAGATATATTCGTTCATGAGTGAAGGCATCTCAGCGAACCCGAGGGAGTTGTCCATACAGTTCCATGAATTCCGAACTAAAAACACTAGTTCCAAAATGGTTTCCAGCTCCTAACTGAGATGTTAATGGACCATCGAATACTACTAACCCTGAAAGTTTCCCAAGCTGTCCGGCATTTACACAACCATCCGTCAGCTTTGCGTTGCAGACACGAGCTTCTATTTCCGTAACGTGTGTCTTCGTATAAATAGCAAGATGTTGATTGTAACCACACAGTTCTCAGCTGCCTTTTCAGGCATTTAGGCGGGAACCTGTACACACACACATTTTCAATGCTCTTCTATGATTTGGAACACAATTGTTGGGCATTTCTAGGTATTTCATGTCTGAAGAATCGGTTACTGAGTGGAGAACTCACTCGGTGGGTTCCATGCTTCAGGTGTCCTTTGTGACTGGATTTTAACATCGAGAGGCGAGAATTTTCACAGGCACACCCACGACAATAAATGTGAAAGTGGTAAGACTTCAGCATCACCGCATAATCTCAATGGAGCACTGAGTGAGCCTGAAGCCCACGCAACGTTGAAAGCTCTTCATGGGTAGGGAAGAATGTCACAAGGTCCACATTCAGCCTTTTAACGATGTACACTACTTCAGTACACGGACATGCTTCCAACTGTGACTCTGCTTGAATTATGGATTGTACCTTTGACAATGCTGGCTGCAGGAGCAATGGTTTGACTGCACCAGCTGACCCAGTTTGTTATACTGTCATGCCATGCTACCGAATACCCTTCATATTTGTTATTGCATGTTGCAAATCAGGCTGGGAAGGAGGGAACTTGCATGTACACTGGTATATTGGTATTTTGATTGCAAACAATACAGCAGCTATTAGTTCAACTCAAGTGTTACAGAGTATGTGAAGTGTAGCTGGTGGTATTACAAATAAACAAAGCATTAGGGTGGGTATTATCAGAGACCTTACCACTGAAAATGACAAAAAATTTAGACCTTGGTAACATCCAACTTAGTTAGTTGTCATTCATTCTAAATGCACTCACAAAGTTTGACCCATATGTTGAAAGGTTCATATACTTTTGGAATGTGATGGCATACATATTCTCTGTTACAAAATCATTCAAATTAGTTTGTGAATATATGTAACAAAGATAAATGTTAGAATAAATAATTAATAAGTACTGCAATTGTGTATTACTCTTATTTGCTTAGCACTTGTTCTTTGAATGTTGTGATTATTACAATAATAAGATGTTATAATTATTTGAACTACAAATGCTTCCAAGCAACTCACTATTCAAAAATTGATTAAAAATTTAATAAACATGAACCTTGACATTAAAAGGGTCTTTATAGTTTGGAGACAAGGTGAGGCCACAGTTTCTCAATCTTTCAATTGGTTGAAATAAAGAAGCTTTAGTAAGTTGGCTTTATACTTAGAAAAATTTGTCCAAAAGCTCTAAGAGGAAAAGATGAGGTGAAATGCAATTTTTTTCTACATAGCATGATTTAGTATTACCCTCCAAATTTTTTGTTGAACCCATCTCAAAAGGTGGCATTTTAAAGTATCCAAGAAATATTGAAAATAACTATGCCAAAAAATATTGAAAATAACCACTAATTTTTCTTAAAAAAACCAATATTTTTATACTTTATATAATTGCTTGAATCAAGATATGAGCTAATATATGTAGACTTGTAATGAGAGAATGATTTGGTCTATTTTCTAGCCTCTCCTCACTTTATACTATGTCCAAATGCCAAGCCTTCTAAAAGAAGACTTTTCTTCACCAAGTAGGGAACCTTGGTAAGACTACATAGTGGATTTCTACCATAGTGAACTTCTATGTATAAAAACCCCATGATTGTAAAACAATGAACCTAAAAGCACTAGACTTCAAACTAATCTGTAATTTAACTAGACTCTCAAGTACACAAAAATGAGTTCTTAATTATAAAATAATCATGAAAAAAATCACTTCTTTACTGGAAGAAAAAAAAAAAAAAACAACAACAACAACAACATGTCATCAAAGTTTGAGAAAATGTATTATGATATGCAGCATCTTCATTTTAATATTATCGTCATATTTTAAAAACCTAAAATCCATAAATTAATTCAATTGGTGGTAGGACCCTCCTTGTAGACCCCCCATCCATATCCTCTGAAAAAGCTGTCAGTTCTGCCCGAACGGGCAGAAGCAAAGACAATGCCAGAGCGCATCAATTGACGAACGAATGAACGAAAATAAAGGAGAAGATGAAAACGTGACCCAATGAGCCAGTCACCCATCACCACTAACGAGCAGGGTGGGAGAATGATGGCATCAGTGTTTACAAGCATAGCATCATCAAGCCCCTCTCTGTGGCAGTTTCCCGTGGCAGCAAGCAACTTCTGGTGACGTGTCAGTCTTGGCCAGGTCAGCTTTGTGAACGGTGGTTTGGTTGATGCCTTTTGGATGAATATAATCTATGTTAAGCATATACAACTCTCGTGGATGGATGAACATCCACAAAAGCAAATAATACACTTCGTGATGTTTGTGATACATCCCAAATCAATGAAAGATTGACGATGGCCTTGCTTATTTTCTTTTCTGTTTAAAAATTAAATTCAGAAAAAAAACAAAACAAAACAAAGAAAAGAAAAAGAAAAGAAAAGAAAAAGCATGTATATAAGTGTGTATCCCAAATGTGACAATGTATTTTTTTTATTTTTTATTTTTAACTTAGATTATTTACACTCTCTATATAGTCTTTGAATAGTACAAAGACATTTACTATGGCTTATTGTTATTATTTCATTTAGGAACAAACACATCTAACTTTAATAATAGCATACGTCATTTAAAATGCTATTACAAATATATCTACATATATATATATATATATATATATATATTTGAGTTCAAAAATTTATAAGATTTATTTTTTTATATTTATCATTTTAGTTTACTATTATTAATCTATTTAAGCTAATAGACCTTTACAGAAAATATAGGTTATGACTACTTCAATTTTTTGATGCTACCATTATACAAGCATACAAGGGATGTTGTAGTATAGATGTATACTATGTTTGACATGTATTAAATAATTAAATAATTGGGGAAATAAGTCTAATGTTGTTATTATCAATTGATTAGAGGCCAGTCTAATACTAATCATACATTTCGAGGTTTTATCCACTTGGTATGGATTTCACTGTACCTAATTTCAACTATCATGTTCTTATTGGTTTGTTTGATTTAAAATAACTGTTGCAACTGATTGTGATCTTCTGACTCCAAGTAGGCACTTAATAATTTAATTGCTTATTTGTTTTATTCAAGATTATTATTTGCCATTTTTAAGTATTGATAAGTGTTTCTTTGATTAACATATTTTGGCCATTAATGATTTTTTTTGGAAAAATAATATTATTCCTCATAAGCAGTTTTTTTTAATAAAATGAAGTAAATATATATTTGTTTACTTTATTTTAGTCTCTATATTTATGTAAATTCAATTAAAAAATATTTGAAGAACAGTCATAAATATCTAATACTTTTGTAAAAATTGTAAAAAATAAATAAATAAAAAATAAAAAATTAGTATGTGAATCTTACACGAATAAAAAAATAAAAAAAATAAAACAGTGTCTTGTTGTGTGGTGAATCACAGTATAAAGTATATTTAAAATTTTACAACTCATTATACAGGATGGAATTTACCTCGTCCAATAACCACATGTATCATTTTGGGTAGGTGCATTATTGAACATTATTTTTAGACTAATAATGGTGTATCACCGTATTCTTCATATAGTAGCCAACAATAATTTCTTAAAATAAGATACTACACTTTTGAATCACCATCATGGAATCAATATTAATCCATTGCAATAATCTTAAATTTAAATTAACAAAACTTTGCAAGTTTCATAAATACTCATTTAACTACTAAGAGATTATCATCTTTAAAGTTTTATTTTTGTTGTTTTAATCAATAAAAACTGAAGTTTTATTTTGATCTCAAATTTATTCGTAATATTCTTGGCAACAATCTATTTTTATTTTTGATGAATTATAATGGTGTTAGAAAATCATATAAGTTGAAAAATTTTAATTAGTTTTATATATTTATAAACACATTCAAAATTCTGAATATGATATAATATTTAAAATGTTAATCAATATGTAGAAATCCAGACTTAATTTTGATCATATATATACACACACACAAAAACAAATTGATACAATTTAATTTATATATAAGCATAATAATTCTAAGAAATAATTCTTCTACATATTAAAACATAATAATAAAACAAACAACTATAAAAATACATGGCATTTTTCTTTAAGCGTTTACAAGCAAGAAATCCTTGTTATAACTTGCATCATTTTAGTAGATCTTGGAAATACTTGTAACAATTTATTTAAGTAGAAAAATATTCAAATTTCTTTGAAATTTTTTCTTCAGAGTTTAGAAGGATATGCAAGACTTGCACATTAGAAGAATTAGAAGACATAATATTTTTTTATATAATTTATTAATTTAAAACTTTACCTGAAATTCTTCCTATATGTTTTTAATAAATATTAATTTAGTTATTTGATAGATATGGTAATAAAATATATTGAAAGAATAAAAACGACCCAATAAAAGGACTTTATTCATTTACTTCATACCCATATTGTTTAGCCAAGTTTATCAAATTTTTAGTTTTATTTATTAAAAAAACATTGACTAAATTCTCTTTACTTACCAAACCTAAGGTTAAAATTTATGCATTGGTTCTTAAAAAAAAAAATAGTACTAATAATCTTTTCACATATTAATCTATAAATTTTAAAGTCAAATTTCAATAATAGTCACAAAGCATCATAAATGTTGTGTTTTTGACTCATTATCAAGCATGCCAAATATCATCAAGTATATAACTTAGTTTTACCAAAACATATTTCAAGAACTTTCTAATTGGAAAAAATGCAATAAAAATAAATTTTAAACCCTTCTATAGTAGATTTGCAGATCATATTAAAAATCTAAGCACCAACTTAAAATAAAATTTGAATTTTTTTTCTTCTAGTGAATAATTTATGAATACTTCATTTTAAAAAGTAAAAACTGTGCATATGTATTCATTCAAATGCTATCACCTTATGAACAAAGTTAAACTGACAACATAATATAGATTTTATATACAGTTGACGTTTCTATTCTTAAACACTTATATCCCATTCAAAGTTTCTCTATTTTTTAATTTTTCAATTTAATATTTTTTATTCATTTAATTTGAAAGGTGAAAAATAAAATTTTAATTGAGCAGTTTAACCTGTCAATGTTAAACAAATACTCACAAACACTGAACACTGTAATTGAATTTAAATTCCACCATTATCAATCTATTATTAATATAATAAAACAATAGTAATTTGAGTAAAATAAAGTTTATTTTATCTATGGTATTTTTTACTTCCTACTCTTTTCCATGTAAAATAAATTAGATTTTCGAAATTTGATATAATTTTCTCAAAAAATCCAAATTCCATCTCAAGCAGAATTTTGAATAGATTATGCATTATTGCACACACACACACACACACATATATGTATATACATAGATGGTGAATGAATAACAATAATAACCATTTTCATGTCACAAATTTCGAACAGTGTTTCATAATTTTTTTCCTTTTTCTTTATAGACATAATTGTTTAATATGCTAAGGTTCTGAATGTTCAAATTATAGCATCTAATAGTGTAGTATTTACAAATATGATAATTCTGTAACATGATTTAATCAGAATTAATTTCTTGAACTTGGTGTCCAAATCATATACTAATTAAACATAAATATCTCACGGTTTGGTACCAGATTTTCACAATGTGATTTTCATAAAAAGTAAAATCAGTTTCAAGAAACAAAAACAACAAAACATTAGATGTATCGCAGACGAGGAACCAATACTATGTTGCATGCAATAACATAAATGCACTAAATGCATCATTAAATTCGTGATGGATACATTACAAGACATGATACTAATTGTTGTTGCTAAATGTGTTGCAAATACACAGCGAATTGATTGTTGTCAAAAAAATCGTAACATCGGAAAACTGGTTACAAATGTGCCACTAACCTGTTCTAGAAAACGACGAAAAACTCACCACAAAATATTTCAGATCAAACGATTTAAAACGAAACAACAATGGACATCCAAATTTGACGAAGTAATGAAGGTGCGATAAGGAAATTTAACCAAGATGAGATGATCCAACATGAAGAAGCTGATCCAAGCAGGACGCGGCGCCTCCGAAGTGCAGGTTGCGAATCACAACGTACCGCTTTCTACCTGCACCCTGCCCGACTCAAATTCCAGGGTTCCGACGACTCATAACTGGTTTATGCAAAATCGCTGCACTAATTTTGCGACTGCCACGAACTGACACAACATGGAGATCACCGCAGGAACAGAGGGGAGGTCATCCTCCATCGGAATTTAAGTTGTAATCGTCACCACCGTCTAATGCCTTGTCGAGGCGCACAACTCTCCTCTTAGTAGCACTAAACACGATGCCATCCTCCATGGCGGTGAGCTCAGTTGTGGCAGCCACGATCAACTGCACTGAGCTCCTACGAATGTCAACTAAGCTAATATTCACTTGCTCTCGACACAAAACACGCTCCTCGGAAGTTAATCCCGCCAGGCTTCTACTGCATAGACTCACCTTCCGTTTCAAACTTCCGTGCTCAACCTTGAGCAGCCCGTGCATGGTAGAAGGAGCTTGCCCACGGACTTCTTACGGCACAGACGCCACAACTGCGTTTGAACACGCTTCTGGTTCTTTGTATGCGTGCCATCCATGGTCGCTCGACCCATGCGGATGAAAACCTCCAGGGTATGGATGAATAGACTTCGAATCCCGGGATAGTTTCCGAACGCTGTCTCCTCCTATTCATGGTAACCAACTTTTACGATCGCGGACCCTTGAATGTATTTATAGTACTTGGCATTCTGTAGAATACATCGGTTGTATCTATACGTGTATGTGTATAATGTTTGAATTGGGAATATTCAGGTAATTGGATTGCGTATTTTTGGAATACTTTAGTACCCATAGTAGTTGCGTTCATGGCATTAACTTGTGTCACTAGGTTTTGAAAAAGCCACTGAAGGACAGAGCTAAGCCTTGAAAAATCTATCCTTAGCACTAGCAAATATGTTTTGTAATGTAAAATGGCATCTAAAGAACCACAATATATGGTTTGAGTCAAGTCCTGAATTTCACTAAAATGTACTTCCATGAAGTCCGGAATTGAAAGAATGTTTATTTATTATCTATTTATTTAGACTTATACTTTCAATAAAAATTTCAAAACAGATAAAATAATAATAATAAAAAAATGCTATTCAATGGGGAAGATATCATGCAAAATGTCAATAAGTACTACTGGAAATATAATGCATATCCTAGTGACTTTAGCCTTGGGTTTTTATTGCGTTGATTAATTATTTTGAATTTTACCTTGTTGTAAACTTTTTCATCAAAAAAAAAAAACAAAAAAAAAGACATATAATACATTGTGATAAAAAATTTAAAAGATATTTTAAATGATTATTATTGATATTTGATTTTATGGTTTTATGCTCATTAAATAGGTAGATTCTGAAAATAAAACAATATCATGAACAAAATTTTGATGCATAGTTAAAAGAAATTCAATACATAAATACGCATTTTTACTTTTAATAAATTGAAATATTTTGTAGAATATTTTTATATATTTTAAACTCGCCACCTATTATTATATTTTAATATTTAATCGTATTTATAATTAACAATCTTGAGTAATTTTATAATATTATTATGAATGTTTTTAAAGGTGAAAAGAAAGTAACCATATTATTTTAATTGAATGTTTCATTCATATTAAATGGAAAAACCATCAACTGTACAAATTTTAAAATTACAAATGTTTAAATTGAACTAATTTTAGAATACTTGTTTCTATGATCTAATATGCAGTATAACGTATTTAGCTTGACTATTGTTTTTTAACGTATTTATATATTGTATGAAATCTCATTAGTTCAGGTGACATGTTTTGAACTATATTTAAACATTTTAAAAAACTCATAAAACTCAAAAGAAATCATAGAAAAAAATTCTGAAAACAACTGATTATTTAATGCTGAATTATTTTAAGAAATATGTGTGTATGTGTGCATGTATATATATATATATATATATATATTTGTTTATTTATTTTAGACAAATTGTTTCATGTAAAACCTCAAAATTTTTGTGAGGCACTTGTGTTGAGGTGCTTTAATTTTGCACCAGAGACATCTTTGTGTATATATATATATACATACACACACATTCATACTCTCTTCAGGATAACATTGTACGTTGTAATTGAAGTTGAAGTATTGTCTTTTATGCAAGTAGACAGTGCAATTGAACCACAATATTGATAACTGAAATAAAGATGGTTATGCTATTGTTCGTAGGCATCTTTTTTTAATCTATTTCATTTATTGTTTGGTTGTTTGTTTTTTTTAGTTTTAGTTTTTTGACATCAAATAACAGGTTTTTTGAACTGATAGTAATATGATACATATTCCATGCATATCCTTTGTGTGTTTGTGTGTGCGTTTTTTTTTTTTTTTTTTTTTTTTCCCCCTCTGTTTTTTCTTTTCTGATGTCAACAATAATAAATGCAATGGGGACATGTGCCATTCAAGTTGATAGAATTATTTTAAGTTCTCAAAAGGTTTCAGACAATATTCTGAATTTGAATATCTTCAGTTGAAGTTTTTAATTTAATGCATGTTAATACTGTTTTTAATAAATATTATTATTCTTATTCTTACTATTCACTGTCATTACTTTTGTGTGTGTTTGTATGTATAGAAGAACAAGAAAATGAAGTCAGGTCAGAAGAACATGAAAATTTTCATATGTTTTTCCCGTAAAGCATCAGCAGAGTAATAAACAATTATGAAAATTGGACAAAGCTTGTGAGAATAAAGAACAAACAGGTGATATAGATTTTTAGTGGATGTTTATCCATGCTTCAATAAAAATCAGTCAAAGCACAATAATAGAACAAAGTTTTGTGCATAAAAAATGTTTACATAAGACATTTATTGATGATAAGTGTGACCAAATAGTTATACACATTCTGCAGCTTTGCACTTATATGAGTATCAATTTACTTATTTATGTATGTACATGTGTATACATGTTTATAAATATATCCACAGAGTGCAATTTTGGTAACATTAGACAAATGTACATGATGGATGCTTATGACTTGAACACAAGTTGGTATTCATCCATCTTAACTCATAATGTTTTGCTCAAACATAAATAAATAAACAGAAAGAGAACAAGTAAAGAAAATAATTTTAAGAAAAAAGAGAGTGACTAGTTTTACAAAAAAAAATCCTTCAAAAATCCAACAAAAAAGTGAAAATAAAATCTTAAAATCTTTTGAAAAATTAAAACAAAGTTGAAAAGCTGAAAAGCAAAGTCTTGCATCTCATAACAAAAACACATGCATAAGAAATGGATTGCACGGATGAAATTAATTGATGTTCAATGATTTGGTGCAGGAGACACGTGGCAGTTCTAAAAATGGAGAATGCCATTCTCTCACACAGCCACTTAACTTACATAGATGCCACACACAATGCTATCATGGCTACATATCCAAAATATAGTTCAATAAACAAATAGATAAATATGCACTATATATATATATATATATATACATACATACATATGCACACAGAGATATTTTATATATTAAAGTTGTAATTCTTTGTTTGTCTGTTGTTGGAGAGAGGAAAAAAATAAAAATAAAAACAAATGAAATCAACTTAATAAAATCCAGTAATCTAATTGTGGAGTTTTTTTAATAGATTTTTCTGGGAACCATTTTAAGAAAATTTTAACAAAATTTTAACAAATTTCAATCTAAAATATTATTTAAAGAAAATTTATCAACAGTTTAATTGAACTATTTATTATTTGATTTTTTTTGTGTATAAAAAAAAAAAGTTTCTTACTATAGTATATATTTTGATTACTAAGATAAAATTAAAAATTATCTTAAAGCATAATCATCTGATGTATAAAATTTTAAAATAAAAAATAAAACAACATAAAATTTCTAATTGTAGTAAATAAGTTGTAAAATAAATTTTGAGGTTTATCATTTCAAAGTATCAATATAACTATTAAAAACATAAAAAAAATTAAGTGTATTAAACCATCATGAAATAAAATACATTCAAAACAGTAAAAACTACAATTATGTTCAAAATGAAGTTTAAAATATACTCGTGAAACCAGTATTTAATATAAAAAAATTCTAACAACTTATCTGCAAACCAAAACAATAAGACTTATTTAGTTAGATTTCCATTGCATTTTTACAGTCAAATATGATTTTTTTCATTTAAGTATGTAAACATGTAATAATAATAATTATTATTATTATCATCATCCTTATCATCATTATTATTCTGTGCAAACGAGTGTTTTCTTTTTCATCATTATATTTATTTGTTGTGTGGTATTAATGGAATATGATTGTGCAATGTTGGGTTGTATTTTGATTCATCATTGTGTTGTGTGTTATTATTTATCAATAATGTGCTCTGACATATTACTCCCACAACAACAAAGCAAGGGCCCTCAATGCTAGCATGGATGTTAATATATATATACACCACACACATAATTAAAGTGTGTGTATGTGAAAAGGGATTTTGTGATTTGCTGTGTACAAAAGTGGATACAAAAGTTCAAAACCTTCAAATAAATACTTCTGTACAGTTATTTGGACTTGGGCTCCATCACTCTTTGACCCACTCCCATCTGCTTGAATAAGCTGTTCAGTTTTTTGGCTACCATATCATAACCCCATTGAATCTGCTAATTACAAACAGAGGATGAAGACTTGTTCCTTGTCCAGCAACAACTTCTTCAATATATATACATCTATATTTATATATTATGCATAGCAATATATGTTTTTTTCTTTTCAGTCAGATGCTTTTGTACCGAGCTGTGTTTTACTTTACCCCAAATCTAGAGCTTTACAAACCCCAAATAAAAAGAAAGAAACAGAAGGTGATTCTTTTTGTACCACTAATGTCATACTTTCCTCTCTATGCTTTTGACCTTTGACAATCAGGTAGCTTCAAATGCTTTTTAGTCGTTTATTTTAAAATAATGTGATGGTGACAGAGGCCGCGTGAGTTTTACAAGGTGGCTTTGTCCTAATTTTACTTTTTCCATGTGTTTCTTTTTTACTTCCTGTTGGAAAATATATGGTGACGATTGTGGGTATGGGAAGAGCATAGCGTTTACAGTTGGGCTGAAACATTCCTGGTTGTCCGCCACTTCTACTCTGAGCACCAGCTACATACTTGAAGCGAAGAATCATACATCCAATATACATCCAACATACATCCAAACACATAATGGGTCCGGTAACTCATTCGTCCAAATCATCATTGGGCTTGACTCATCGCAACCGTTCCAGGAGGTCCTGCATCCCGACCAGTTTATCATCCGTGTCAAGACAGAACTGGGGTCCACATGAGAAGGGAAGAAACTCGGGAACAACCAACCAAACTGCCCAATGTCATCCGAAATTAACAGATTCATCCATAATCCGTTCGTCCAGGACGTAGCGAAGAGAATAGGCAGAGAGAGCACGGGATAAAGGGGTGGGGGTGGGGAGGAGGAGGAGGAGGGACTTGCTAACCAACAAACATAAGCGCTGGCTGGGCTTAAACACCGTCGCCCAGGGAATCACCAACACAGTAGCAAAGTCATTTTGGGTTACTGGGTCGCAAAACACATGCATTCTCTCTCGCATGTCGATGACGACGACCACGATTTGAAGGTTAGCTGGAGGCAGCGTTTGAAAGATTCCGTTACGGAGACGTGGTGTATGAGGTTGGGGGGGTGTTGGGTGGTGTGTGGGACTGTGGGTGATGGGTGACGAGAGGCGGAGGAGGGAGGTGCATGGAGTGGAGGGCGCTGAGTTTTGTGCATGATTTGGGGATCATGATGGTGATGACCATGGTGTGTGGGGTACCATTGGGAAAGTACTGTAATGGAGAGCAACGTCGTGGAATCACGGTGGAGGTTTGAGGACGAGTGCACCGTGCCATTGGCTGGACTTGGGGTTTAGAACCGTCAGGATTCCCCTGAGTTTTTTCGTGAGAGTTTTTTTTTTTTTTTATTTTTTTTTTTTATTTGTATTAATGATGTGATGTGACGGAGGTGATTGCAGAAGATTGATGGAAGTTTGGCTTCTTCTGGGATTTGGTGGCGTGTTTGTGATTTGGGAGCTGGCGCGTCGAGGTTGTGCGAAGGACGGTTGTGGGGACGCAGAGGTTATCGGTGTTTTGGGGTTGAAGGGTATGTCCACTGTGGAGAGAGGTGTGTAGAGGAAGGAGGAGAGTTGGATGGTGGATTGGAAGGTCAGGTGTTGTGAGGAGGAGAGATGCAAAGTGCAGTAGGTGGGGAGTGTGACTCAAATGAGCCAGACCGAAGTAGGATGAGCGCTTGGTTCTGTGATGATCGCCAGCGTTCAAGATCCGCGAATTGTTGCCACTGCAACTGGGCAAATTGCTTGATTGGAATATGCTAATACCCTCCTTGGCGGGCCTGCGGTGACGGCATTTCTAATGTCTGGATGTTTCTTGCACGGAAGCAACTATCGTTACGCAGCTCGGGAAGCAACGCAAGATGGCAGTCTCGGCAGGATGCTGGCAATGCAATGTGATTTTGGGCGTTGTCAGTTATAAATGACGTGCTGCTGGTCGAAACAGAGGGCTAACGATTTTCGCGTAAGCATTTTCCGGAACAGAATATTGCCGCCGTGGCCTACATTTCTGAAATCGGGAGCTATGGCTGCGAGGTCAAGGTTGCCATGAAGCGCAAGCGGCTTTTAGGCGCCTGCCTATAGTTGGGTCAAGCGCCATGGCGGAAGCCACAAGCACCAGGGGTTGAGGACTCACCAGCTCCGTAGCCATTCCCGCCAAGAGTCCATGTGTTGATCGCCTCTTTAATGTCCGAGAGGAAGACAGTGATGGTTCTTTTTCAGCAGGATCAGGGACGAGGACCAATTTAGTGAGAGTGAGGTGCTTAGTTGCTATTGTAGAGGCAGACAGCTAATGCAGTACGAGAAGTATGAAGGCGAGATTAGACATCGTTGAGAAGGACACGTGCTTCAGAATGTGGTTTCCTATGTCCCAAATACTGGGAGTTATTAACTGCATCAATCACACAGAGCTATTCCGCAGATTGTGAAAGCTTTGGAGTTGAGTGTCTTTCTCTTTACTGCAATTGCAACTAGGAGGGAATGGTCTCTTCTTGGAAATAGCTATGGAAGCAAACACTGCTGCCGTGTCTAAACGGCTGCTGGGACTAAAGAAGAAATCATCCTCTAGGTCCGGATTACGCAACCTTGTGCAAGGCTGTTGGTCTTATCGGTCACCTGCGGATGAGAAGATCGAACCGCAACCCAGTGTGCCACAGTTTTCGATCTCTGCGCTCCCGGATGACGTTCTGCTGGATTGCTTGGCGCGAATGCCTAGGGCCGCGCTGCAGACAGCCATGATGGTGTGTCAAAAGTGGCGATCTATCTTGAAATCAACGGAGTTTTACGAGATGAGAAAACAAAACGGGAGGGTGGAGAATCTGCTCTTTGTATTTGGAGGAGCAGGGACTGGATTTCTGTCAGCTGTCTATTGCAAGTCAAGTGGTAGTTGGAGAGCAGGTTTGTTGTGCTCTGGGAGGTCGATAGCGGAAAATGATTGGCTTAACGGTTACCACAACGAGAATCATGCCCTTCTTTATGCACAGCCTGCAGTGATCAAGCACCGGATATTCATCTTGGGAGCCAATCCATGTCGGTTTTCTAAATCATTAGGGATAGAGTGCACCATTGTTTATGACGCTTGGACCAAGACCCTTATGCGTGGAGCACCAATGCACTGTCCTAGGAAGAAATTTGCTTGCTGTGTTATTGGAGATCGTATTTTTGTTGCTGGGGGCGCTAATCGCAATGATTCTGGGCGAGATGCCATTACCGACTCAGAAATGTACATTCCCGAGCTGGATATGTGGAAGCCTATCGCAAATATGCCTCGCAGGTAAGACTCAGAGCACGAGGTACTATATTTCTGTAAGTCAAATAGGTGTATCGCGATTTTTTCTGCACGTCTGTAGGTCAACTCATAGCGGCAGATCATTCTAATAACTTGCTCCGGGCCCAGTAGTCAGTTACTGTCGTTTGACAAGTATGTCTTACAGAAGTTGATATGGTTCAGACTTGACATCTGGGTTAATGGACTTGAAAGTCCACTCTGTGGTTGATATGAAACCGTCATTGCAGGAGGTATGGATGCCTGGGAGCAGCAGTGAATGGCGTCTTTTATGTGATTGGAGGACTCAAATTCAGCAGCATGCTTGGGCTTACCACGCAGCCTTATGCTTACGTAGCATCCATGGATGCGTTTGACACAAAATTGAACTGCTGGCAAAAGACTAGGGTCCTTCCGATGGGTGGCTGCGTTATTGCTTGCACAGTTGTGGGACGGGCCATCTATATGCTCACAAGCCACGCTGTGGAATTGTCATTCTGGAAGTATGATACTTGGGACGAGTCATTCACCCGCGTCAAACCTCCTCCTATTCCATCCCCTCTGCGAATCGACAACTGCTTAAAATTCTCTTGCGTGACAATGGGAAGTGAGGTTTACATTATACAGGTGGGTCGATTAGTATTGTGTCCAACCTTGCACGATCATCGGATGCAATGCTCGTTCGTTCGTTTGTTGTGTCATGTTTTAGTGTATTTCCCATTTTAAAGAACCAACAACATTGAATCAGGTTTAATTTGGAGTAGCTTGTAAAGTTTGGCTGCAGTGGTGTTCCTCAAATGCTATTTGGCCATGTCTGTTCAGGTTGGGGGATCTATAGACGATTTATTAAGAAGAAGCGGCCGCAACGGGCGGGGATATAAGGAGAGGTTAGTTTTAATTTATGATACTCGTACACAAGAGTGGTCACGAGGACCTGACTTGCCCTACGTGAAGAACGGTGCGACATGCACAGTGGTGCAATGTTAAGATTGGCGTGAAAGCTCAAAGATTTTGCCGGTGTGGTTTGCAAGGAGAGCATCGAATCGTGGCTCTGCCCATTCATTTTTAGAGGATCAGTTCTGCGTGTATGACACGCTTCTGCGGCCTGTCAGTGAGGTCATCGCACAAGGATGCTCTGGTCTCCGATGTTGCGGTGCAGTGTTGCTTGGTTCATATTGAAACCTTGACCGAGAGGAATACTCCTGGACATTGTTCATATTTTGTGATGATGTCCACCACTTTCATGAAGACAGTGCAATTGGCCAAACCTTACAACTTTTGAGTGTCCCCGAGACGTTCGCATGTCCTTCCCAGTTCATGTAAACTAGTTGATCTCAAGGCTGGCTGTTATTATATCATTTTTCCACTCTTGTATTTTTACAAGCAGCTGAAGGACTTTGTACCCAGCGTCTTAGAGTAGCTGATGCTTTGAACGCTATACGGTATCACGGCTTGTGTCCTCCAGACTCTGACGTACTTGCCCCCGGATTCTCCCCTGGGATTTATTAACTGCTCCTTTACTCTCTAATCATCAACTCCTACAGTATCAATCAACCTCAAGGTTTTCACTTTGCATTTTTGAGTAGGCTGTTAAGCTTAGGAGGAAAAAGACCTTCTAATTTTCTTTTTCTTTTTGCTGTTCTAGCATCCAAAAGAAGCTTTTCTGGAGGTTGAAGTGAACATCTGAATCATTCAAATTGTATTAAGCTTGTTGGTTCAATTTGAATGAGCGAACACTTCGCGATGTAAATTATTTGATTCTTTCTTTCTTCGTATTCCCTTGAGAAAGTGCCACAATGCATCATTTTGTAGAGGGTAGACTGACAAATATTGGTTTTGATTGACATCTGCTGTGGTAGCAGGGCTGTGCTACAGTCAAGTGCATGTGGATTGCCTTGTGTGTCCAATAGTGGAATAAATAGTGATTTTAAAAAGGCTCCTTGAGTGAGTTACAAACTCCATATTGTAATGGATTCTCGCACACAAGTGTTCTACATTTTTCCATCCTCAAGTTTGTGGTCAAATCCATAGCCCACCTCATGATGAGTGTTCTATTTTTGGTTTTCCCCTTAAATAAGCGGAATTTCCTTTTCATTTTGTTCTTTCAGCCGTAGGTTGATGAATGATCTCGTGCACATTGTTAGGTCTCATTGCCTTCCTACTTTGTGATAGTAGATGAACCAATGAAATTTTTTGTGGATAGAAAGATATTTGGGGTATATCATTGTTTGTTTAATGACTTAAAGTTTTTTAATATATATAAAAAAAAAGAAAAAGTTGAATGTTGCTCTTCGTTGAACAATCCATGACGCCTTGGAAAGGCATTTACAAATGAGAATATTAACTATCTTCAAATTCTAATATCCCTTTATCTATCACAGATGAGAAGTTGAGTGGTCTAAATTGTAAAATGATATCAAAATTTTACACAGGACTTTACCTACGTATGCTTCAATAAAATCATGCTTCAGTGGGTAGAACTCCTCTCGAGGTGTGACTATAGAGAAGTACTCCTCACCAAATGGAAAAATACACCCTACCAGTTGCTTTGCGAAAACTCAAACCATAGTTCATTGTAACCAATATCTCAATATATGAAACATAGGATTCATTTTTTGTACTTATCATAAAACAGTCATCAATAAACCTGATATTTCAAGCAAATTATTGCATTTTTCGGTTTAAATCATGAATCAGATCAATGCAAGATTCCAGTGCATTATTGGATAATACATGAACCGCATATAAAATATTTGAAACTGCAACCATACATTATCATTGGAATCTAGCTGAATTTGCTTGCAGTAAGAAAGAGTAAGCCGTTGCATGAAGTGAAACTAAGCAATCTAGCCACAGTATAGAAACGGACATGTGTTACCTCAGAACTGATTTCGTTTTAAAATAGGTGAGCTTTTGATTTTTCTGACAATTTGGGTTTGTTGGCAGGAGAAAAGAATTCTCTCATTAGAGGGTTGTGCATCCATATGGATAGCATCCAGATCCCCCAGCCTATTGGCCCACACTCTCATCGCTGCTTCGAGCAGTGGAGGTTCCATTGGAACACCGCCGCGTTCGTCGAAGCTTTTGGCCTCGCTTTGCCTCGGAAATGTGAGGAGGAGATATTTGGGTGACTAGTTCAGGGATTCATTCTCGCAGACAGGAGGAATTTGTTTACGTGCGAGACAGTAGAGTATTGAGAAGCTTGGCGAGGAGGGAAGAGAGGCGAGGGGTAGTGAGAGAGGATCCTGAAAGAAGTGGGTGAGACCCATTTTGTTGATAAGATTTTTGGCCATTGTTTGTAACGAAGTGTGTGGCCATGACTTCCGCTGCGGCTCTCGCAGCGTCTCTCGCAGGTCCCCACCTCTCTATTCCATCTTTTTCCACCTCCAGGACGAAGGTTCGTGCTCAGAGCTCCTCCAGCTGCGCGCTCCTATCGACCTCGAGGCGCAGAGATATTCAGAGACAATGGAGGGCGCAATCTCAATCTGACCAAGCCCCAGGGCCGTCCAAGACGGAGGATAAGCCGACTGAAAATGAGCCTACTCCCTCATGGGCGAAACCAGGGACTGAGGAGCTTCCACCATGGGCCAGGAATGAGGCAGCCGCACCCGTTGATTCTTCTGGCGACCTCCCTTTCCCCGTCTATTTGATTGGCTCTTGCTTGGTCGCCATAGCTGCGGTATGTTCCCTTTTCTTGTTTTCTAATAATTTGTGTCCTGGCCTTCAATTCTTGCGTCCCACCTTGGTTGTGTCTACTGTACCCGTAGTTCTTTTGATCCTTCCGAAGAGAGCCAGAAATGTTTCCCTACGAAACATTAGAGGCTTGATTTGCTCAAGGACCACAAACCTCTACCGAATGTGTGGTAGTTATTTCCTCAAATTGCTTCGTGGAAACACGATTCATAACAACCGTACTCCCAGACACTCCGACCGAATAGATGTACGTGATGTGGAATAGAATGCACGTTCTATGTGTTCCGTAAATGCAAGAACTCTGGCACTTGCTTCTCCCGTCTCTCTACAAGTTGCATATTGACCTTGCAGCATGGACCAGCTATCTTGGTGAATGTGTGGTGATTCTGAATTGGGCGATTTAGGGTAATAAGCAAAGAATATTGAAAACGGATTCTATCTTAAAGCTTCATTGTTTTCTGTCCTGGTGTGGTTGTGACTGAGAGTCTTTTGCGAAGTCAGTATCCTTGAGGCGGCAAGAAAAGCACAACATAGATCAAACTGTTTGTCTATTTAAATAAATGATACTACATTCCTTGACTGAATTGGTTCATTGCTGCTGCAGGTTGGTTCTATATTTGAGTATTTCAACCAGAATCCCATATTCGGAGTTGTTCAGCCAGACAGTCCCCTTTGGACTCCAATTTTGGGCGTATTTGCGATTACAGGCTTTCCCTCAGCGGTGAGTATATTTGCTGATATGTTAGTCACCATTCTATTGACCATTCAACTTTTTGTGTAGTCGTTACACTCAGTCTCAGGTTTTATTAGGTCAAAGTTGTGTTGGATGTCAAGGTGTTACCGTGGGTCTCTGGTTTGCTCATGCTGACTTTTTCGTTGTGTGCAGGGGTTTCTGTTTTACAAAGCTATTAGTTTAGCAAACAAAGCTTCAGAGGAAGCCGACAGAGCGGACGGCTTTGATCCCTGAAAGGGTATTTCGACTTAGAGAAGCTGAGCTTGTCCCACCCTTCGAATTTTCTGTACCATATCTTATTCCGCAGCATAAACAATGTATACAGCTGAGTTCTCTCATCTGCGATTCTTCCCATCTCCTATGTATCTACACCCGGTGTTTGGAATTGCATCCGGTCTGAGCTCTAGTCGCCTTGTTAGGGACCGAAGGGGACGGTCCATAGCTAAGTTTTCGAAACTTGGGTATTTCTTACTCGTATCCTGTAAATGGGTTTGTAGAACGCAAATATTCTTGAGATGCTTGGTTCTAAATGTGAAGAGCACTGGCGTCTCGTAATCCACAATGAAATTGGAGAGGACACGACCGCTGGAGCGATCGAACTTAACACCAGCTTACATTATCTTATTCACATGTCCTTCCACTTGAGGCGATCCAGCAACCGCCTTACGAAACACTTAACTTCCCACTAATATGAAGGTGAAGCATTAAATCTGGCTATCAATTAATTCTCCGCATGAAATTTACCAAGTAGTGGATTCCCGATAGCCTACTCCGTCACAGAATATTGTGTTGCATGGCGACGATCACCGCTCTATAATCTTCCGAAACATAGGTGCATGATTCACTCCCAAAGCTGCTGTTTTCAGGACCACTTGCCGCTTCTTCCTGAGAGCAGCTGTGCGCTTTAATTGTGTGCGTGACCTACCATGAATGTAAGCTAGGTACTTCTAGAGAGGTCTCCAGATTCTGAACCGACTCATCAATTAACTCAGGAAAACGTAGGAAATCTAGAGCTGTCAGTATGACGGGAACGAAGATGAGTGTAAGACCAGCCAGATGGGAAAACAAGGCTCACTAGGGGTCTCAAGTTAACCTCGAATGCAGATGTTCACACAGAGCGCAATGCCGAAGCCCAAATGCTATGTGATGCTTCTCCATAAATGTTTCCAAATTCTAAAAGCTCACTTAGAAGCCCCATCAGTGAACTTTCCTAAGACATTGGCCAGAACCCACAAAATAAACTAAACTGATTGGTTTGAGGGTACGCTAAGATCGAGGAACATGGTCGCTGAGAAACTCTGTGCATGCATCGTCAGGACTATTTCACCAGAGAGAACATCACCACTTGGCCTATACAGACTGCACTATCTCCATCACCCCATCTTACCGTTCAATCAGGGTGAGTTGTCACTGTATCAGCACCTCTCTCGCACACCCGTGAAAGCCTGTGCACATGTCTGTTCTTAATTTATCCAAGCATAACACTAGCGGGATCGTCATGCACTCATTCGAGGAACAACAAAGATAAGTAGCTTGAGAGTTACCCGTGTCTTCAAGGCAGTTCAAGGACTATTCTTTTCCTTCTCTAAGTTCCGTTCCGTTCCTTCCCGTCCCTTCCCGACCAGCATTGAGAGTACTTAACACCAACGAGTTGTCAGATCATGCAACGTCCATCCACACTTTTAAAAGTGTTTTCTTCTGTTCCACTGGACAGTTACACCAAGAATAGTCTGCTACGATCCCAGCGCACTGAGAGTAAACATTCTTGTAAAGCCGCAGCGCTTTCTTCTATCCCCGAGTCCACGTCAAGAACCAAAGCACAACAACACGCAATAACATCACCTACAATCAGACCAAGATGTTGATTCCGATGATTTGACAACGTCGTGCTTCGGCTCCGATGCTGCCATTCACGATGACGGTCTGCAGAGTTGCGAGTGAAGAGTGGATCATCGAAAGTTAAGTATCAATGGCCGAGGTTTCAATCACGAATCGGGATTGTATAGCTCTAGGAGTCCGCTAAATATGTGGAGTGTCACCTTCAAGAAAATGGTCACTGTCAACTAAAAAAGGTGCCTACATGACCTTGAGTATAAGCGCGCGTTCTAAACTTAGCACAACATCAACCGATAAAATAAAACACTTAAGCTGAGTTTTCGAATTTGAAACACGGGAAGCGGCCTTGCTAGGTCCGGCAACAGGTGAGGATTGTGTCACATGGAATTGTACGACAAATACATTAGGATCCTCAAAAAAGTTTGCAAATGTTCATAGAAAAGCAACAGAGCGAACCGCTCCTATATGCGTCACTTGATCCAAAGGGTTAACACTTAGATTACAAAATTCACTTGGAAAATTTACTTGAATTTTGATAAGGTTGCTGCAATGTGTGAGGTGCAGGGGCTAGTGTGGAGATGGAGGAGGAGTAGGGGTTGGGCCGAGACGGTGTGTCTGTGGATGGTTTGAGGCGTGGATGAGGGTGGTACCAAGGCTGTGCTCCTCGGGAATCCGAAGCCCGTGGGCGCCGCGGACGAAGGCGGTTTGAGGAATTGTTTGGGGGAGAATGATGGGATTAGAAGCAGGGGACGGATCCGGGGTGCCCATGGCAGACGATCCAGTGGAAGCCCTGGTTGGTCGGTGCGAGAAGCTCGATTTGGACGAACAGGAAACGGCAGCGGATGCAGAGGCTGCGGCGGACAGCAGCGGACATTTGGTGGAAGAAGTCGGCGCAAGAATTGGGGTGGACGATGCGGCGCCAATTGAGCCGGTGCCGGAAGCGGCAGGGGTGGATGAAGCAGCAGGTGCGCCGCAGGGCTCCCGCCCGCAGGCGCAAGCAAAGAATTGGAGTGATTTCAGTGCAGTGAGCGCGCGCACGTTGGGGGAGCAGTCGTTTGGGTCGTTTTCAGACTTTCTTGCCATTCAGCCCGGTTTCCCGCCTGATGGGCCACCTCAAAGCTTCGGGGCGGTGGAAATGGGATCGGATGTCGATTTTTTCGAGTGGGGAAGTACGGGATCGGAACCCTTGGTTGCGGGAGGAATGGGCGTCACGGCGACCCAGTTCGAAGCGCCCACCGCGGCAGTGGTTGAGAAAGCATTGCCCGAAATCGATGAGCGGTCACCTGAGACGGGTACATTGATGGCACGGGCAGAGGTCGCACCACCTCAAGCATCAGCGGAGGAGGACCTTGGAATCGCGCAGCAGGTGCAAACGTGGTCTGGTCTTCCGGTCGACGAGGGGCAAACTGTGGCGGCTGCTACCGACACTGAGGCAGCACAAAGTTCAGATCCTTATCCAGGATGGTATTACGATCATCAAGCGGGCGCGTGGCGACAGGTTGAGGGCTACGGCACAATTGCAGCTGGTTCAGAGGATGCAGGTTATAGTGGAGGGTATGTGGAGCAGCATGACTTGCAGGCTATACCAGAAGCAAACGCTTTTCAGCTGGACGAAAGTCAAACTTCCGTGGAGCAGGGTGGAGGCGTAGCAGGTGAGGTAGGGTTGGGGCAGTCTCAGTCTTGGGATACGCAATCTGCTGCAACTCAAACCGTACCAGATGAGTATCCGGGTTGGAAATGGGACTACGCCGCGCAGACATGGTTTGCTGTGCCGGATTACATCGAGTCTTGGCAGAGTAGCTCGGATACTCAATCTCAGGATTACAGCGGGCAGCAATCCTGGCATGGGCAACAAGAGCAGCAGACCCAATCTTACGGCAATGAGTCCAACGTTTTATCTTACAGTGAGAAGCCGGTTGCTTCGAATGAGCAGCAGCAGCCTCAGGAATTCTCGGGATATGCATGTGATGGTGCAAACGCCATGGACAATGGGTACACATCAGGAGGTGTGAATTCAGTAAGCACGGAGTCATCAGCACGTCCGCAGGAAACGAAGCAGTGGCAGTGGGATCCAACACACAACAATGCGGCAGCAGGTGAGGCGTCGTTTTTCTATGCTCCACAGATGAATGGAGAGCGGAATTGGGGAGTCTCTGCCTTCAACAAGCAGGAGCAGTTCGCTAGCCAGAGCTTGCCTTCGGATTCATACTCTTCTTCGTATAGTTATACTGCAACTGGCGGGCACAACGCTTACACGCAGCAGGCGCAGCAGCCTTGGAGCAACGCCTCTCACTTCAATCAGTATCAGCAATTCACGAATCCTACAGCTGCTCCTCCCAAGAGCGTTCAAGAGGCGATAAGTACTTGCGTAGGGCGACCGCCTGTCTCGCTTGCAGCGTTCGGATTTGGAGGGAGGTTTATTTTCGTGAAGCACAGGGATCCCGTGACTCTTCACACAAGTAACGGTGATCAGGTACGTGGTTGGCGTGGAAGGAATTTTGTGATTGGATGGTGGTGGTGATGCTAGCAGCTTCGCGTTGTCGGGTTTAGTATTGCAGTTGTGAACAAAAACAGTATGAAACTTCGGAAACGACGTGGAATTGCCTTGCCGCACGTTGAAGTGAGTAAGAACATGCAGCAAGAGTGATGAATTTGGAGTCGCAGTCTCCACTAGACGGGCAGGGGGATGAGTTGGGGTTTCGTTTTAGGAGGAGGTTGGTAGCGATGGGAATGTATCGCAGGATATGTCACCGTTGCAGTTCTTGGTAGACGTTTTATTACTTGTTTATTCATTTATTTGGGTTTGGTTTGGTTTTAAGTTCGATTTGTAGAATTATTTGAAGTTCGTTTTACATAACTTAGTGGAAAAAGAGCGGATCAGTTGCGGATGATCGTTCAGTAGTTAAAGTTGGCATATCGATATGATATCTGGCCTTGCCGTTTTGACGCCTATGGTGGAGCAGGCTTTTGCGAGTGGCGAGGCGTGGATGCCAGGCCCTATTCAAGTGTCGAGCCTGAAGACCCACCTTTCTCAGGAACCAACGTTTGCAGGTCCACTCCTGGGCGGTGGAGCCAGCCCTAAAGAGTTGATCAGGTGGATTGACGAACGGATGTCTGCTCAATCACTGTACGACTCTTCGCGGCTTCTGCTGGGAGTTCTGAAGGTGGCATGCCAGCAGTATGGGAAGTTGCGCTCATCCGGTGTGAACGCGGGGAACTCTGCAATGGTGGGTCGTGATGCCATGCCATGTTTGGCCACAGTGACTGACCATGCTTTTGGGGCTTGGGTCGGGATGTGCAGCTACCTTGTTTCTTTTGGGATGTTGAAGTTATGTGATGCGAGTTTCCTGTGAAACGATTCGTCAAGGGTTCTGGATGCGTTCGTTGTTACGCAAGGGTGATAGCTGTGGGTAATCCACGAAGATTGAACAGGGAGTATATCTGAGTCGACGTAGGAATTGCGAGGGTGTATCTGGCATGGTAGCAAATGTTTAAGATTTTGCATTTTTGTGAATTTAGATTTTAAAAATGTGTTTGTAGGGTTAGGATCCAGATCTTGACTTGGACGCGTTGTGATAATCACATCTGAGGTCAATTCTGATCCGTTGGTTTGAGGAGACGTTTGAAGGGCACATTATCTTATTTCTGCTGTGGTGTGGGTATGCAGGAAGACGTCGGGCCAGAAGCAGCACTAGCAAAGCTGTTGGCAGGTGCTGGAGGTGAGCGAAGTCCATATGCAGGAATGGCTAAGAGGCATCTTGGATTGCGTGGAGTGCCCTCGGAGGAGCAATTGCAGGTACGTGTCGTCTGGCTGTGAAGGTTGTTGTATCCGGCCGTCATTGGGTCTCACAGACGTTGTTATAATCTCGCTAGCCATCTATCGTCGAGCTGCTCGCATTGGTTGGAGTGTGGTGTTGCACTTGTATCGGACCACTCTCAGGAGTTTTGTGGTGTTTGCGTTGATTGCTTAAGGTTTTGTACTATGGGTCTTCATTGACGTTCTTAAACCACGAAGCTTATTTAATTTTTAGTTATTGTTATTCTTTTAATTTGGTTTTGTTGATGTTTTATCTTATCCTGGTGGTGATGGAAAGGCCACAGCATCGGAGGTGAAAAAGTCCCTGGTATGTGGAAAGCGAAAAGATGCTTTGAAGTGTGCGCAGGAGGGCGAGCTGTGGGGTATTGCGCTTGTGCTTGCCCGACAACTGGGCGAAAAGGTAAACGCCGAAGTTCCCATGCATTGATGTGAGCGGTTTTTCCGGTGCGAATACCTTCTAGTCGCTTGAGGAACAGTATGCAGTTCTAGTTGTGGGTGTAAGTGGGTTGTGCTGGACACGTGAGTGTTGTTGCAATGTATTGATAGCGTGGGGGTTGGATGGTGGGCATTTGTTCGTGCTGACGAATGGCGCGTTGTTGTGCAGTTCTTTTGTGACACCGTGACAGAGATGGCTCGGCGACAGTTTGTACCTGAGTCTCCTCTACGCACGCTGAGTCTGCTTCTTGCCGGGCAGCCTGCAGAGGTGTTTGCAGCGCCCAGCTCGCAGACAGGAACTCCGATGGGTGGAATAGCAGCTGCCAGCGATCAGAGCCAGGTGTTCATTCGTTAATAGACATTGAGAGGTCAATCGTTTTTCACAGATTTCATTGGTTTTATTTGGGAGCACTCGGTCACGGATCGAAAGACTGCCTCGATGAAGGTGTCTGTTTCACTCTCTCGGGGAGGTTTTCCACATCTCGAATGGCGGAGGGAGCGGGTTGGTTCTTTGTGCAATGGTCATGAATTTAGTGCCTGCACAAGGTTATCAGTATATTTGTGCGGCAGATGATGGTGTCTGACTGTGGTGGTCGACTAATGCAGGACGACCAAGGGGCTATGCTGGACGACTGGCAAGAAAATATTGCTATCATGGCAGCCAATCGCACGCAAGGGGATGAGCGTGTGATGTTGCATCTTGGCGATCGACTGTGGGGTGTTCGTGGGGAGGTAGGCGATTTTCCTGGGTGATGCATGTGTGAGCGAGATCGAATAGGGATCACATGGTTCTCTGATGCGATGGTTGATGTGGTGTTGCAGGTAGCAGCTGCACATTTGTGTTATTTGGTTGCAGATGCAAATCTAGAATCGTACTCTGGAAATGCAAGGTTGTGTTTGATTGGTGCTGATCATTGCAAGAATCCACGAACGTTTGTTACAGCAGAGGCAATTCAGGCGAGCATCCTTGTTTTTGGGAATTAAGTAGAGCAGTCTATGCGTTTTGCGTTGCGTAGTCGTGGTCTGGATGTACGTAGGATTTGAGGTCTTTTGTGTTGAGCACAAATGTCCGCAGAGATGTGCGGTGTGGGAGGAATCTGTTCTTCGGTGGTGTGCATGTCGTTCGTTGTGGTTGAGCGCTTTCCTGGTCAGCTGTTCGTGGCCTGGTCGTACCTTGGTTGAAGAGGAAGGGAAAGTCGGTGTACGGAGCACGATCGTTCTTTGCATGTAGCAGTGTGCGTGGAGTTGGAGTGGTTGTGGAGTGGCGTCAGTCAGTTTTCTGACTTGGTGTTTTCTGTTGGACAGAGAACAGAGATTTATGAACACGCGAAAGTATTGGGAAATCCTCAGAGTGTTCTAATATCGTTTCAGCCGTACAAGCTTGTTTATGCTGAAATGCTGGTTGAGTGCGGGAAGGCTGGAGACTCACTAAAGTATGTGGGGGTTTGATGAGTTGCTATCTCGCATTTTGGTCTATCGTACAGTTAGTCTTTTCTTTGCTAAGTCCGTAATCGGTAGGACCTCGCACAGCGGGATCTGGAGGCGGCTGGATACAGGTGAAGGGGATGGTATGAATGCAGCATGCAGTTGTGTGCTTGACTGGCATCTTCGAGGATGATGCGTCCTTGAGGGTGGAAGTGCTGAAATTTATCTGTTGTAAATTTCGTATGTGCCAGTCGGTGAAGCCCTGGAGGAGTAAAGCAGCTGAGTAGCAGAGGTTCCAATGATTCTTACAGCGTGTCGTGGTTGGATGCGCAGATACTGTCAAACGGTGTTGAAAACGTTGAAGTCGGCAGGAATACGGAGTCCCGAGGTGGAAGCCTGTAAAGCACTTGCAACACAAATGGAGGAGAGGCTTCGGGTGCATTTGCAGGTGCGTCGAATACGCTTTTTGCGTTATCTGCTGCGTCGATTTCTGTGTTGCATACGCTTAGGGGAAATGATGCAGTAACTGGGGGTTGTACTTTCCCCCTCATTTCCAGGACCGCAGAGGTTGGGCATAGTTCAAGCATTTTATGGCAAATTGGATATGGGGGGCCTTTAACCGTCCAAGGATTCTGGACTCTCTACTTGAAGATAGTTTTCCAGGCCTTTTCTTGAGGAGGGGACAAAAAGATGCTATCCGCTGGAGCATGACATTTTGCCTCACAGAAGGGTTTGATGGAATGGTGAATGCTTTCGTCGTTAAGGGAGTGTCGCTCAAGGAACATGGTTTGTAAGCCAATAGTATGACCAGATGGTGGCATTGAATGATTCGGGATATTTGTGTGTACAGGACGGTCATGTATCGAAGTTGGTGGAAAGAATTAAGGGCACCATGGATTGGGGCATTTTTAAGTTGATAGGAGGCCCTCCTCCATCCGCTCCGGCAGCAGCAGATTCATTTGGGTACAGAGGGCTGGATAACGGGGATCATTACGGGGGTCAGAGCTCACGCCCCAACAGCGGTGGAGGGCAGCGGTCAGGTGCACAAATAGCGCCATCAGTATCTATCGCAGCCTCCATGGAGCGGCTGCCTCAAGAACCGAACTGTGGTCCAGTTCGCAGCCAGTCTGAGCCAGACTTCGGCAGGAATGCGAAGCAGGTATTTGTCAGCGCGGACGTTCTGACATTTTTGTGAGTTGTGAGTCTCTTGTGGGTGAGTGCTGTGGCTGTACAGTTGTGCGTGTTCGTGCCTTGATGTCACAATCTTTGTGGTAGTCATGCGACCTTGGATGCCAGCATATGAAAGTTGCTTAGGTTCACGGAGGAACAAGTCGACGGTGCGAAGGTTAGTTAGGCCGTGCACGCTGTATGCCTCGTTGGATGGACTCCTAGAGTCATGCTTAGAAGCCCGATTTCGTACCCCTGGCTTTGCACTATTCGGCGTGTGCTTGCACCGGGGTTTGTCACGGCTCTACCCTGCGGAAGGTAGTGTGTACTTGGCACGCCCGAAGGTGATTCAGCATTCGGATTGATTACAAAAATATGAGACGTGAAGCGTAGAGGTATATTATGAGTCCAGTGTGCATTGGAGTGACCTGCTCCAGTTGGGGTTTACGCAGCATATCCAACGATGTCAGAAAAGCCATGGACCTTGTGCACCATCTAATTCCACAGAGAACTGCAATTTTGTGGGTTGTGGTTGCATCTGTTTCTCGACCATAATTGAGATGATTGTGGTCTGTCAGATTTTAGCACAGGAGATAAAAACAGGAACGTGACAGGGATGAGTGGGTCCGTGCTGGAATAGCAACCTTTTAAGGCGCACCGGTGTTCTCTTCGTTCTCGCCTTATGGAATATGGGTGCACTCGTTTGGAATCCCTGAACGAGAAGTTCAACGCTGAATTGCCCCAGTTTTGATATGTATGAGGTACTCATATCTTGAAATATGCTAGCACTATGTATTATTGTGTAGCTATCGAGCGATAAATGAGGGTGTGAGTTTGACAGAATTTCCTCTGCGATAACATGCTCAATAAGTGTAGGAAAAGAAAGTAACGACGATTTTGGTCGGATACAACGTTTTGGAGACAAAAGCTCTAACCACATAACTGTTGCTTCAGCATGCTACATTGTAGGAGTGGAGCAAGAAAAGCTCAGGGTTATGCTGGAGAGTAATTTGTAGCAGTGTACGATACGGTACTTGGGCCGTGTGGTGTCAGGTCCGGCACAGCTACTTGACGCGTTAAGGGATAGAATACTTGCAGGCTCACTGCGTCTCTTGATTTTACAATTCTGGGTTGGAGACGGCTTGGCACCTCAACTCGTTGCGCCATCTGAGGAACACGCGTTGTATGGTTGCATGGTGTAACGTGCTGACAGATATAGTTCGAAATGTAACCAGGGAGAGGCTGACGGGAAGTCTGGAGCATATCCGAGGGCAGGCGGATTACGTCTGGGGGGACTCGGTCGGCTGGGTAGCACCTTTTTGCAGAGGGCAACTGGGCTGTGGGGTTCCAATAATAAAGAGGTGGGAAGGAAATCCTTGTTCTACGTTATTTTGGTTGAGTCGTGTACCTGTTTGCGAGAGGTAGGGTGTTACTTTTTGTTTCCCTGTATGTCGGGAACCTTTGGTGATAGTCGTTACGTCGATGTGTGGTCCACAATGCATTTGGGCATCGAGGACTAGCTTGGTGTAAGATCAGGTGCGAGTTTGTTTCGCTTTCTGGCTGCGGAAGGCAAAGCTGTGTGGGTATGTTCTCGTGTTTTAGGATCCCCATCGTCTATGATTCAAGTCTGATTGTTTGGCTGTCTAAAGGAGGAATGCGTGATCACATTTTGCAGGCTAAGTTGGGGGATGCAAACAAGTTTTATTACGATGAGAATCTAAAGAAGTGGGTCGAAGAAGGAGTGGATCCTACCCCTGATATTGCACCGCTGCCACCTCCACCCACAGCTTCCAGCTTCATGGGATCAACTCCTTCCCAAGAAGAAACTCACGGATCGTCACAAGCCGTAACTTCAAAACCAGGGACGCCACCCTTAGCACCGACTAGCGGCAACCATTACTCCAATCGTCGGCAAGCTGGTGGCGTTCGGTCTAGGTATATTCGTGGCACTTGGTCTCTGCATGTAGTCCCCCAACGTCATATTTCTGGTTTTGAGGACCTTGCTACCCATAGTTGTGGATGTTGTTATTTTCCGAAAGACCTGCTGGTAGACACCAGTATGCCCTATCCAGTAGCCGTCAGCGGTTTTTGACACGCGCATTGTTTGTATACAGGTACGTGGATACTTTTAACAAGGGGGGTTCAGCAGCTCCCGTGAAGTTGGTGACGGGATCCCTCATGCCGCCTCTAATGCCAGGTGCGGGTATGATGTCAACGCCCGCCAACATGTTTGTTCCAAGTCCTGCCCCTTGGAGTTCTTTCCAGGAGAACAACGGAGATGCGGGTGAGAGCTTTGTGAGCGGGTCTTCAAAAAATGGCGATGTAGGCGCCAATGACGGTCTATTGTCAGACACTGCGAGCTCGAATGCCAACATGGCCGCAGGCCTGGGCTATCTTCCCCCGACATATTCTGTGAGTCCCCAGGTGTCGAGCGCAGACAATGGGCCTGCATCTTTGAAGGCAGAAAGTGCTGACTTAAGTTCTCATGGGGCAGCTCATATGTTTGGAGGTGCTCATACAAGGTCTTCTTCATGGGGTGGTTACCCAAGTTCTTTCCAGGATCTGCATGTTCCTGGAGAGGAAGACGTGTTTGGAGCAACCTTTAGTGGTCGCGACAGGGTGTCTCGGTCGGAGCAGACGATTGATGCGCCGTCTGTGTCAGTGGGTCACTCTGGTTACAGTAATTTTTCCTTACCTAACGGTAGCGGGGGAAATGTTCCGCTGCCTCCTCCACCGCCTTTAGGCGTTCCAAGTACAGGTGGCGAAAATAGGGGTCCCAACAGACAAATGAGGGGACAGCAATTTAGAGGAAGTCAGTCGGTCGATTCTCTGACCGGAGAGGAGATGCAGGAGGTAGAGCTTTAGGCTGTGGAAGACGAGGTGGTCATTCTCGTGAAAGTTGAGATCCTGATTTTGATTTTTTTTCCTCCAGATTTTTGGACCATTAGATACTGCAACTTACAATACACGTGTGCTACAACGCATGCTAGCAGAAGTATTCACGCTGGTAAATTTTGTGGCGGTGATATGAATGAGCGAGTGGGAGGATGATTGCCGGGCGATGTCCTCAACTGGCTGACCGATTGGCTGTGGCTCCGGCGACAACGCTGGCTGCGGAGGATATCGGTCATTAGCTGGTAATCGTCTTCACATTGGTTTGTACCCTGTGTGCGTGGAAGGTTGGTAGGCGTTGCTAATGGTAAGTTGAGTGCAGTGCTGGCTTCTACTGTCGTTTCCAACGTTGCTGATTGCCTGCGTGGAGAGGGGATGCTAATTATTGCATGGACTGTAAGCTGTTCCGCACAGGATTGTGGATTGGTTTATGGGGAGGCTACTTAGTTTGAGAGGGGTGCGGTGTACATTCTTCGTCTAACGACTAGGGCTCTCTGGATCATATACGTAGAGGCATTTGATGGATCTAGTTCATGCAGGGCGACCCGTGTTAGTCTCACTGTGCGCTGTGTAGAAGCACCCACAAGGTCCAGTCCCTGACGTAAATGGCGTATGCACGAGGCAGTTGTGCCTGTTAGTTTTGGTCGATTGATTATGCAGACGATGATCGGGAATTTTTGTTGTGCGGTGGTTGCGCAGCGGCGAGGCAGGCGGAATGAAGTTCGGGAGAGGGTAGCTGTCCAACGATGGGCGGAAAGACACAGCAGTTGTTCGAATGCAAGCACAGCTGGTGCTGTCGTTTTCTTTTATTCTTTTCGTGCACAGGTCTGAACAGCTTGAGAAGCATAGTTGTCTGTGAGGACTAAAGAATAGGATCTCAGTCATGTACAAAATTGCAATTGGTAATTCATTCACGACGCAGGTTGTGTTCGGCAGTGGTCTCCCATTGATGGCCTATCGTGTTCTTGCTGTTTGGTTTTTGGTTTTCGGAAGAAGCCGAATTGATTGGGCGAAGCAACACATGTATGCGAGGTGTTCTGTTGTGGTGCTGTGATGGTGGCAGACGAGATTCGACGGTTTTCACAAACAAATCCCATTTCATCTTAACGCTTCACTTATTCAATTGTTTTTTAAAGTCTGTATCCTCCTTTCTGTGGGGACGTGCGTGTAGGTAATTGAATTGCAACGCAAATGACGGATGTGGGATGGGGCAGTATCAGCCTACATTGACCCGCACGCATGAAGCTTTAGGATGTGAGCTTTGGCGGGGTCGGCTGGAATTTGGTACTTGCCTGGGTGTAGTGTGGTAAAATGATTTCAGGATGTCATTTTGGGTATTGATGAACAGAGAAGCTCAACTTTTGTGGTGTTGAGTATTGGTGTTAAGATTTGGAGTGCAGAAGAGGAGTTTGTCGAAGGTCGTTGGTAGGAGCCGGCATCAGCGGTGTATTTTCTCGAGTGTGGCAGCTCAAAGCTGTTCGAGGTTGTTCACATGTGGAGTGATTTTCTCGTAATCTGGTCTTTTCCCTTTTCTTCTAGGATAAGTAAATGCATGTTTTGTTGCAAGCGCACCTTTTAGGACATCTCTAAGAGGTGGTGAGTTGACTAGGTGAAGGAGTGAGCTCCACTAGTGGTCCTAGTAAATAATGATTATGATCGTTTTGATGTATTTTTGGGAATTGTAGAGTATGTCAGTGTTAAAATGGTTAATTAGTGGGTTATGACCAAGATTAGTAGTCTAATGAATGTAGGATTATTTTACTTCTATATTAGGATAAATATTAGTATTAAAGTATAATTATGTTTGAAAAATATTATTCTTTTGTAATACAAATCAACAATAGTGTAGGGAAGGACTGAAGGAAATTATAAATAGTAGGATTATAAATTTTAATTTAGATAATGTTGGTACTTTGAGAAGCAAATGAAAGATCTAAATGAATTTTGTAATAGAAATAAACTATAAAAGTGGATGTTTAGGAATATTTTAAGGATTTTGGATTGAAAAAGACCAAAGAACATTAGGCTTTTAATGTAGAGAAGATTGAGTATGGTGAGGATTGGATGGGGTTGTTCGGTTGTAGTTGAGTAGGTAACAAATGAGTAGAAAATTTGATCTTGCAAAATAAAAAATTTAGTAGTAACAATAGAGGAAGTGTCAACATGTCAACATCTTGTTAAATATGATAAGATCCTAAGAACTTGTAGAAATCATTATTAGATGGGTTTGGAAAAATTAAAAAATTGGAGATGGTAGTAGAAGTTAGTAATTTTAATATAATGTTTATAAATGTTATAGAAGACCATCTTACATATGTTTAGTTGGTTAGGATGATAACTTTGATTAGCAATTATAAGATCAAGATTATATCAAATTTATTGTAATAAAGACCATTCTATCATAACTTATAAAAAAGTCGATAATTAAATCTTTCAACAAAAAGATTTAAGTTATTTAAAGACTTTAAAGTAGTATGGAAAAAATTCATAGAAGTTATAATTATAATTTATCTAAAGAAAATGGTATATTATAATTTAGAGTAGTTACATTGAGTTACAAAGAACCTTTGTTTTTATAAGATGGTTAAGTATTTGTATAAGAGATTGTAGTAGAAGTATATAAGTTACATTTTGATCAAGTTGCAAGACCTTAAAAGATGTAATCTTGATTTTGTGATATTCTTGTTTCAAGTTGATAGTTGATGGTAAGATTATTATAAGGAAATGTTTCTTTTGCAAAGCATTGTGCTCCATATGGATATTATTCAAAATTCATGTGTTTGATTTCTGTAGAATATAGATTTCTAATTTTTTTTTTGTTGATATTTTTTAGATTGTTGAAAATTTGAGTCAAAGGATGTCTTTGGTCTTCTTTATATTTATCTTTATAAAAAAAAATAAGAAAGATTGTAAGTTAAAATTTATTAAAATACTTGTTACAAATATTTAATGCTCTAAGAGTTTTGGAAGGCCATTCTTGGATTATATCATTGATTTCTATGAAAGTAAAGGAATTTATTTTATGTAGCAAAGAAATATGTTTGATTATCTTAAATATGTTAATACTCAACTTCATAAAGAAAATGAGCAATGCCATGTTTTATCTAGATGTATGGATCCAAAAACCATTGGTAGCTACTATTGAATAATAACTTCTTAATTGTCATACAACTATGATTTTTGAAAAGAAATTCAATATGTTGATGAATGTAAATTTCTTAACACATTTTTAATAGATGTATAAGTTGTTTATATGGGTAAATGCCTTGAAAACCTTAAAGAAGGATTTAAACACTTATATAAGGTGATAATAAATAACACTATTGTGGACAAAGAAAATTATAAGAATATATGGTCTTTGCTTCTTAAAGACATGAATCTATATAAAATTCATAAAGTAACCATTTAGATAGTATTAAAATATAAAATTCTAAATCTTATTTGACAATATTTTGATTAAAATTGCCAAATTTAAAAATAAAATAAAATAATTTAAATTTAAATTTATTTAATAAATAAGATAAAATAAAATTTTAATTAAAAAAGATAATATTAAGCTAAAATAAAATCTATCAAAAATATATAAATAATTATAAATTAATCTAATATTTATTATAAATAGATTAATAAGATTTTTATATTTATTTTTAATCTTTTTTAATATAATATATCTTTTATTAAAAATACCAATATATATAATAATAATAATAATTATAATAATAATAAATCTATTATATAAGATAATATAAATTATAAATATATATAAATATATAAATATATAAGGCTAACTAATATAAATATCTAATTTTATAAAAAGACATGTTTTATTTTATTTTTATTTTTTTTATTTATGCTTTGAGGTTTTTCTATTATTTTTTAAAATTTGTGCTAAATATAAGAAAATTGAGATTTTGAGATTTTATGTGAGTAAAAACATATTTCAAGTAATAATTGAACATTTATTATTTCTAACACATGCTTAAAGAAGCTTATAAATTCATCTTGCAATAAATTTATCTTATAAAAGGAGGAATTTTTAGAACACCTTATATCTTTTATATTAATATTTGAACATAATATAATAGAAAATAGAATATTAGCTTTGGAAGCTTAAAGTTCAATAGGTTTTTATAGGATGGAGAATAATTACATTATAATGGTGGTATTCTAATTTCTTTTCTAACATGTTAGAATTAATGAAAATAGGTGATTTATCTTATTAAGACCTATCAAAATTAAACTATATCAAATTAACAAGCAATCAATATTTTTACATTATGATGAAGTTTTGTCTAAAAATCATTAAAATGGTATTTAATTAATTCTAGTATCAATAATAATCAAGTAGAAGGTTTTCTTTGCTCTAAAAATTGAATTAAATTTTAATTTTAAAACTTATTATTAATCTTCAAGCCCAAAAATGATGACTTATACAATAGAATTAAATAGGACTTTGCTTTAGAAGAATGAACAACTTTGGAATGTAAGGACTACTAAATAAAATTCAAATTTTGAATTCAAATTTTTACTTCAATCAGAAGGATATATAATTTAGATCTAGAGCTCACAAAGTGGCAATGCTTATTTAGTTTATTGAACGCAAATGTAGTTGTAAATAAATAAAGTAGTCAATGCAATTTTAATATAGACACCTATTATTTTTTTTGCATACATGTCAAAGATACAAACTGAAAAAAGATATATAAATTAGTGAAATTTGTGTTAAAGAAAAATAACAAAATAGAAATAAGGAAGTGTGTATATTCAAGAAGAAACTGGAATGGTTATTGCCAAATACTAAAAAATACAAGAGACTCTTGAACTAAATTAGAAATAAAAAAGGAGTTGATAAGAATGAAAAAGGCTTCATTCTTCTCTCTATATATACTATCTATCTAAAAACTACGTGGCGACATTCTATAGGATCTCCAACACATGTCTAATTTACAAGACACATGTCAAACTTACAAGACAAGTTTCCTACATGTGCGCCATATACTTAGCTTGTTCTACAAGCTACCGACATGTACGATTGTCACAAACATAAGATTTATTCCAATAATTATCTAGTTAATATAGAAGTAGGTAAAATAAATTAATTTGATAATATCTTAAAGAAAATCTTCTTAGAAGCTATATAGACACGAAATCACCTTTATATATGTCTATAGGTGATGGATAGGTTAAAAACTTAGTCAACAAACTAGCCATGTGTCGCACATGTTGATAGCTTGTAGAACAAGCTAAGTACGTGGTGCACATGTAGGAAACTTATCTTGCAAGTTTGACATGTGTCTTACAAATTAGACATGTGTAGGAGGTTCTATAAAATACCGCCACATAGTTCTTAGATAGATAATATTTATAGAGATAAGAATGAAGCCTTCTTCATTCTTGTCAATTCTTTTTTTGTTTCTAGTCTAGTTCAAGAATCTCATGTATTTTCTAGTTTTTGGCAATAACCATTCCAATTTCTTTTTAAATATATATATATATATATATATATATATATTTCTTTATTTCTATCTTGTTATTTTCCTTTGATATAGTTTTTACTAACTTATACATCTGTTTTAGTTCGTGTCCTTGGCAGATTGACAAGAATGAAGTTACAATATCAGAGCTTTGTCTTTTCTTGATTAAAAGTGGATTATCCCTTTTTTTTTTTAATAAGACATAAGCATATTAGAAGTTGTGGTTTATCCACTTCTAAACTGATATTTTTCTTAGAATTTTTTCTTTTATTCTTGAGTGTTTTATTTTGTAGTGAGAATAGATTTATTTATTTATTTATTTTTTATCTTTTCTATTGTAGTATCATGGCAGAGCTTGTTGAAATGAAGAGTGTAGTGGCACAAATGCAAGAACAAATGAGAGAATTAATACTCGCAATGCATCAACTCAATGTACCACCACAAGGAGCAACAAGATTAATAGGAAGTGAAGATATAGAGATGATTTGAGCTGCTTCAAGCCATACCACTTCACCTACAATTGAACACCATTCAAGCATCAAAGAATAAAAAATTAATTTGCCGGAGAAGTTTGATGGCATCAGATCTAAGTTTCAAGGATTCATCAATCAAATACAACTGGTGATTGAACTTCAATTCCAAAGTTATGCAACCCAAGGGTCATAAGTCAGGTTTATTGGAATACTATTATCAGGTTTTGCTTTATCATGGATTTTGTCCTTTCTTGAATGACGTGATCCAGTATTAGATAATTTGGAGGCATTTTTAGCGGAGTTTAATCTATGTATGGAGAATATGATGCAATTCATATTGCAACCAATAAGATCCGTATCTTGTGACAAGGCAATCGATCAGTAATATCATATGCTTCACAATTTTGACAATTAGCAATTGACACCAAGCGGAATGATGTTGTGTTTATTAGCCAATTTCTCTGTGGATTACAATATGAGGTAAAGAAATTAATGCTCAACTTATCCGATCCTTAGACATTGAGTCAAGCAATTGATTTTGCTATGAAGTGTGACAATTGGCTTTTTAAATTTCGATCAGAGAGCCGCACAAGAGAGCCCCAACATTACTATAATACAATGGCAATATCAACATCTTCTCAATACGTATATTTAGAAGTAGAAGACATGTAAATCAACGTAGTACGTTTTAAACTTCTTACTGAATAAGAAAAGATTCATCGTTGTCAAGGAAGATTGTGTTTATATTGTGGAAAACCTAAGCACACTGCTCAACATTGTCCGAAGAAACAATGCAACCACAAGATAAGGAGTACAACTATCAAAGAAGATAATATGTCAAAAAATGAGTTTGTCTAATTACAATAAGAATCGTTGTCATATTATAATTGTTTATAATATATAAAAATTAATTAAAATATATGATATGTTCATAGGTTCTAATATGTGTTAGAATGGTTAGAAAAATAAATTAAAGAGAGTTGGTGTAAGAAACTTTATTTTAGATTTTTACTTAGTTTGGTTATAGTGTTTAAATTATATAGGATCTAAATATTTAGTGTAAAGCCTTGAGAGCCAATTGGGGTCCAAAGAAGAAGAAATAAATTACTAAGAGGCCTATTTGGAAGGATGAAGACAAAGTGAAGATAAATGAAGACAAGAGGTGAAGTTCTTCATTCCTATTGGTCAATGGTTATGTCCAATAGGCTTTGAGGAGGCTGCTTGCAACAAGAACAAGGATTTCGATGATTTTAAGCAAGCTATTTAAAAATTAGAGACTAGGATTAAAAAGCTTGTTTTTTGGGCTACAATTTTGGTATAAAAATTGAGAGATTTCAAGTTTTTATGAGGGAGAAGTAGACGCTTGAAATTAAGGTATACAAATAGTACCTATTGTCACTCTTTTGAGGATTTGAGGAGTTATATGAAAGCTTCTGGAAATCGGGAAGTGCGGCTAGAGAGGTGATTTCAAGTTCTACACTTGGTATAGAAGAATTGCTACATTTGGAGTCCTAAGAAGGAGATATTAGGAATCAAAGACATCAGATTGAATTCCAAGGCAATAAGTAGGGCGTTTTGTTGATAGAGATGGGTTTTGCCATATCTTGAGTTTTTGGACGAATTTTTGTCTAAAACTTTTTAAAAAGGTGAATATTTGTACTACAAAGCTATATATCAAAGTTTCATAGTATTTGGATATTTATTTTGTGAGATATAAAGAATTTAGTACATGGGTGTTTGTAAACAAGGGTTTGAAGCTATTGCTAGGATTTTCATGATATCTAAAGATTGGTAATGAATCAATAGTTGAAATTTGAGGTGGTAGTTTTTAAGATTATATCAATACTTATTGTAAATTTTGAGTGGATTTGGATGATTTAATTAAAAGTTATAGATTATTGAAGTTTAAGAAGAATTCCCCTTTCTACAAGTAAATGAGGGTTTAGAATTTTTTGTCATATATTGAATGTTTTATGAAATAAGACTTATGTATTGGATGTAGTAATCCTATAAAAAAGATTTTTATATAAATTTGAAGGTTTTATTATACTTGGATCTTGATTGAGCAATTAGTGGCAGCCAGAAGCTCAGCGCTTTCTTCATGCAAATTCTCTCTACTACGACACCGTGCAACTGGAATCTTGTACAACTCCTAATAAAGGTCTTATCTTTTCTTTAGAACCCTCTTCCTATTTTATAATAGATATCTATTTGAGACCTAAAAATCACAAAATCTCTGTCTTATTAGATCTAAGAGCCTTAGCATGTTTTTTAGATAAAGAATTTGTTGAAAGTCATAGAATACTTTCAATACAAAAAATTAAACCCGTACATGTAGAAGTTATAGATGGTTGCCCATTATCTTTTGGAAATATTACTCATAAAATTCTTTCTATAAATGTAATAATAGATGGTCATAATAGTTGTATAGTCTTTAATATAATTAAATCTCTATCTAATCTAATTATTTTAGGTTTATCATGGCTAGAAAAGTATAACCTTCAAATAGATTGGATCTCTTGTAGACTTGACTTTTCTCAAAGCATTAATAAGAGTTCCATAAATCAAGTAACAAATCATAAATCTAGTATAGTAAAATCTGTACTTATAGATGTAAAAGCTTTTATGAATGAAGTAAAAGAAAGATAATCTTTTGCTATTTATGCTACACTCATTTCTGATGGTGGAAGGACTTCAAGTGGCATTCCAAACTAATATTAAGATTATCAAGATATTTTTGAGAAAAAAAATGTAGACATTCTTTCGGAGCATTGCCCATATGATTGCTCAATTGATCTCAAAGAAAGAACTCAGCCTCCATTTGGATCAATCTACACTCTATCCTAGAATGAATTGGCTGAACTCAAAATATACATTGATGAGAACTTGGCCAAGAATTTCATATGCCATTCAAAATCTCTAGTAGGAGCTCCTATCTTGTTTGTAAAGAAAAAATATGGGTCACTATAGATGTGTGTAGATTATCGAGGACTCAATAAGATTATTATCAAAAAAAGATATCTTCTACCTCTGATATCTGGACTTCTTGATCAACTGAATCAAGCTAAGATCTATACAAAAATAGATCTAAGAAGAACATACAATTTAGTGCGCATCAAAGAACATGATAAATAGAAGATTGTATTTTGAACAAGGTATGGATATTTTGAATATAATGTCATACCTTTTGGACTTACAAATGCATCAGCTGCTTTTTAATATCTTATAAATGACGTATTTTATGAATTTCTTGATGATTTTGTTGTCTGTTATTTAAACAATATTTTGATCTACTCTAAGAATACAGAAGAACATGAACTTCATATTCGTCATATATTACAAAAACTTAGAGATGTAGGATTATATGCCAAGATGGAAAAGTATGTATTTCATACTACTCAAGTTGACTTCTTAGGATATATCATTTCAAATGATGGTTTCAAAATGGATCCTAAGAAAATCTAGACAATCATAGATTAGAAGATTCCAAAAACAATAAGAGATATGTAATGCTTTTTGGAATTTGCCAATTACTATCAAATCTTCATTAAGATTTTTTTTCAAATTATAACTCCACTTATACGTTTAACTTGTAAGGATAAACTCAAGTGGAATAAAAAAATAGAAGCATTGTTTGAGGCTTTAAAGATAGCTTTTATTTTTGCACCAATCTTGTATCATGTCAACTTTTCTAAAACATTTTTTATGGAAACAGACACATCAAACTTTGCTTTGAAGGTAGTATTGTCACAAATGGAAACAGATGACAAATTCCATCTAATAGCTTTCTATTCCAAAAATATTTCAATAGCAAAAATCAATTACAAAATCTGTAATAAAGAACTTCTTGCAATTGTGGATTCTTTTCAAGAATGGCGTCATTATCTAGAAAGCACTTCTAGTCTAATCACCATATATACGGATCACAAGAATCTCGAATATTTTATATCAGTGCGCATGTTGAATTGTCACCAAGTTCATTGGAGCATGTCTTTATTAAGATTCGAGTTTATTATCACATATCAATTAGAAAAACAACAAGGTCTGTCTGATGTCCTTTCTAGACGTTCTTATCTTGTACCAAAAGAAGGAGATTCAGCTTTTGATCAATAATGAATGATCCTTTTGAAGCCGGAGCAATTTCATCTTTAAGCAATGAAATCAACATTAACTGTTGATTCCACTTTTGTCAAGCAAATCTAGTCTAGTATGTCTTCAGATCCTCTTGTCCATGAGATTAAGAATAATTCATCTAAATCTCATGATACTTCCAAGTTTGAGTTCAAGAACGATTTGTTCTATTTCAAAAGATGCCTATATATTTCAAAAGGCGTAGTACAACTACATGCTCTAGAAGCTCATCACAACCTCCTTATGGTGAGACATTTTGAATATTATAGGAGTTTGGAGCTAATATTGAGAGATTTTTGGTGGCCTTAGATGTGGAAGACTATTAAAGAGTTTGTACAGTTATGTGATATTTATTCAAGATCAAAAACTCCTCGTCACTGATTTTATGGACTTTTCCAACTATTACCTATACTAGAACAACCTTGGTCTTTTGTTTCTATGGATTTTATCATAGATCTTCCAAAGTCAAGTTCATATGATTCTATATTTGTGATTGTAGATTGTTTTACCAAGATGGCACATTTTGTACTATGTGCAAAATCTATTACAGATGAAGAAACAGCTAAATTCTTCCTTGATAATATCTATCACTATGATGGATTACTAAAGGATATTATATTAGATAGAGGAATACAATTTGTATCAAGATTTTGAAGGACTCTTTTCAAAATATTAAAGGTGGATATAAAACTATCTTCAGCTTTCCACCCTCAAATTGATAGACAAACGGAACAAGTAAATCAAGTTTTGGAACAATATCTAAGATGTACCATCAATTATCATCAAGATGACTAGACAATTCTTTTGCCATTGGTAGAGTTTGCTTATAATAATTTGGTACATTCGTCTACTCAACAAATTCCATTCTTTACAAATTATGGTTATTATCCACAACTTGATATTTTTGATTTTTCAAAAGCTGATAATCCTGCGGCAAAAAATTTGGCAAATTAGTTATCAAAGCTATATGTAATAATGAAGGCTTAATTAAAGAAAGCTCAAAAATGACAAAAAATCAATGTAAATATCTATCGCAAGGAACAACCTTGATTCCACGTGGGCAATAAAATATGATTACTTCATCATAATATCAAGATTATTCGTTCTTGTGATAAGCTAGATTATTATAGGCTTAGACTTTTTTTGATTTGTGGATAAATTAATCTAATTGCTTATTGATTATGCCTACCAAAATCTATAAAAGATCCATCTTATATTCCATGTGTTACTACTCAAGCCATATAAGACAGTGGATATACAAGGGAGAAGATAAATACCACTTCTTCTTATAAAAGTGAATAATAATAAAGAATTTGAGGTATAAGAGGTTTTAGATTCAAGGCAGCGCTAAAATCGATTGGAATATCTTGTGTATTGGCACGGTGTCATGTTGTGATTTGGCTACTATGTGAAAAAATTGTACATATATATTTAATATATAATTTATTATATAGTTAATTGATAGCTATAATAGTGGATTTTATTGATTATAAGATGTGATTAGGTTGTTAGTTTAAAAAGAATCCATTTAATAGGACTAATAATGAAGTTTATACAATCTTATTTTTTTTTTGATAGTGATTTTGAGGTTGATTTTATATTGATAATAACTTTTATATATCTTAAGTCACCTTTGTTAGACATTGGTGATCCTTAAGATCTTATTTACTTCTTTTATTTGATGTTTAGAACACATATTATATAAATCTTAATACAAAAAGGATTAAAAAGGGATTTTTAGTGTGAAAGGGGGTAGTTAGGCATCTATGTAGATGAATGGAGATGGATGATAGAAGTCTCTATTCTTATTGGCCAAAAATCATGCCCAATGGGCTTCAAGGAGGCTGCTTGAGGATTTATTAGAGATTAGGGTTTGTTTTTTGAGAGGAGTTGAACATCAAAGGCTAGAACCAGCAAGTTTGGGTTTTTGGATATGGTTTTGGTACAAATCTTGCATGATTTGGATTTTTTATGAAAGAGATATAGGCACTCAAAGTTAGGGTGTTGAAATTCTACTTACTATCACTCTTTTAAATATAACGCGCACATATAGAGAGCAATAGACAATCAGCAACTAGAAGTGGAAAGAGCACTTTCTTAACTACACTTTTTATATATGGCTTGATAAAATCCAAGCTAAGGTGAAGGAGATATTGGGAGTTGAAGTCAGTGCTTATAAGCTAAGGGCAGTAAGTAACCCTACTTAACTAAAGGTTACATTTTGAGCTATATCTTAGGCAATTTGATAGATTTTTGGTTCAAAATTTTCAAGAGTGTATATGTTTATGTCACAAGACTATGTGAAAATTTTTTGTGGCATTAGGATTTTGGATTTGTGAGATATAAGGAAAATACTGCTCAGGTGTCTCTAAGCTAGGATTTAAAGCACCTGCTAGGATTTTTGAGATATCAGACGATTAGAAGTGAATTTGTAGTTGATTGTTTTTGTGGTAAAGCTTAAGGATAAAATCTATTATATCTATAAGTTTTAAGAAGACTAAATATTTGGATCAAAATATATGAATTTCTAAAGTTTAAAGGCTAAAACATCTTTTGTGGAAAAAAAATACTTTGAAGGGATTTTATTGCAAATTTGGAATTTTGTTTATATTAAAAGGGTTTTGGAAGCCAAGACTTTATGGAGGTATAAAAGATGGGTATATAGAGCCATGATAAAATTTTGATATATAGATGAGTCTTTAAAAGATTCTTAAGGATTTTCTACTTGTCATAGAAAAATCCTATGTACAAACCTACTTATAAATAAGAGGTTTTATCTATACAATACATATTTCTATATTGTTGTGTATATTTGTCCTTCTTATTAAGGACAAATAACTTATTAGAGCTTGGCCAATAAATTATAGATAGACTCTCTATAGCTAGGTACCTAGTATATTTCTAGATAGAAATTCATGCCATACAACAACGGATACGATATTAGTAACGCATATGGGAGCCATCCAAGAATCTAGCAAATGCATCAGCAATAGTCAATGCATTCTATCAACAACATCCATTAAAACAAAGATAAATAATCAATAAAAAACTTTGCTATAAAGCAAAGCAGGTTCTATAGAGGTTTTTATTCTACCTTGTATCATTGTTTGTTATTTCCTTGAATTTATTCATGCTAAAGAGATGGAAGATCAATAGCTAGTGAATTCAGCTTAAGAGCCATCGTTTGTTGACTTATTGGATGAGATATTAATACTATCACAACTTTCAAGACGACGGAATAGAGATAAAGATCCTCAAGAATGACATGTCCTTCCTCGGATTGATGGTGAAATACAACGTTGTCGCGTGGCGTGAACTTCTATCTAGGAATACACCGGATACCTAGCTGTAGAGAATTTTATTTAATATTTATTGGCTAAACTCTAATGAGTTATTTTTCCTTAATAAGAAAGATAAATACACACGATAATATAAGAAAAAGGTTTTTTATGATTAAAACCTCTTATTTTTAAGTAGGTTTGTACATAAGTTTTTTCTATGATATGTAGAAAATCCTTTAAAATCTTTTAAAGACTCATCTATATATCAAAATCATATCATGGCTCTATACATCCACCTTTTACACCTCCATAAAGTCTTGGCTTCCAAAAACACGTTTAGTATGCACAAAAAGTCCAAATTTGCAACAAAAA